>LQRL01062269.1:26775-42511 GCA_001703475.1 Hydroides elegans | reverse complement strand
ATATTCGCCATCTGTAATTAACAGCATATGATTTTGTTACATATTTATTAAACAAAATCATAAGTCTTAAGGAGATATTTGAGGTGTTTATCAATGTATGCAACCAATTATTCTTCTTTTTCACCAAGTCCACATTTTGTTGCAAGTGTTCCTCCAGACCTATTCCATACTTAACTCCAAAAGACACATGCAATTGAAATGAATGAAAATTCAACGAATTACCTCTGTGCAAGTATCCCAAACGCATTCTCAGAAACCCGTCTTGCTCTTGACAGTCGATAATTGAAAATCTTTTTTTCTTCGCTCAAACCTTTGCCAGGGTAAGGTATCATAAGATTTTCCTTTATTGGAAGACCTCCGTCCGCAATAACCACATACGGCAAATCTGATCCTGTTTAAAAATTATTACAAAAGTGATCAAATTTAGCCGTTAAATAATTTAAAATATTATACCAAGTTGATATTCATCTAAACTTGATAGGATATTGACCAACAATAACTTGAATAAAATATCTAATATTTAAATATAATGAAACTATATTGATGATACATACCATTGGGTATATTCAACGATTTGTCAACAAGCCCCTGGTTTAAAGATGATTCGTTGAATATTCCAGCGTCACAGTTTCGTCATTTGTACCAAAGTCCACCCATATAAAATGGTATTTTGCATCAACAAGAGCTAGAAGCACCATGCTAAAATAGTTCTTGTAGTTGTAATATTGACTTCCTGAAATAAAACAATCCATTTCTATATTGGCCTTATTGTATAATAAAAGATCCACAAAAACCACATTTTATTGCAATTGATCCTCCAGACCTATTTCTCAAAAACCACATTTTTTTTGCAATCGTTCCTCCAGATCAATTTCACAAAACCACAATTTGTTGCAATCGTTTTTCCAGACCTATTTCACAAAAACCACATTTTGTTGCAATCGTTTCTCCAGACCGATTCCACAAAATAACATACCTGATTTTTTTAGGGCATTGAACACGAACATGTTTGCCATCAAGCGCTCCAATACAATTCGGAAATTGCCATAATTCGTCAAATTCTTTTGCTATCTGAAGCCATCTCTCCTCTGTTTCCGGGAATTTCAAGTACTCAGAATGCATTTCTTGCCAAATTATTGTGCAAATTTGGTAAACAGTTTTTCTTGCAGTAGAAACACCTACTCTGTATGCGAGAGCAATGCTTTGTATGCTATCTCCAGCTGCCAAATATCTAAAAAAAAACAATATTTGATATGCTTATTTTTAAAAATATATATTTTTTTTTTAGGGATCGAGTGTGAAAAATTGTACAGACGACTTCGAGGCAATAACAATCGACAAGAGAAGAATATCAAAGACGCAAAACGAAGTGGGGCCTCAGGAAGTTCCGTGCCGAAACCATACAAATATGCCCATCTCCTGACGTTTCTCATACCATTCGTCAAAAAACGAAAGTAAGTTACTATAATTTTCAAATATAAAAAAAGCATACTTAAATTAACACAGTCGACATGTTTAACGTCACAGTGAGGTCATAAAAAGGTCATATTTTCCCATTTAAGTCATGATAAGTATTAAGTTTGAGCTCATTTGAGACCATATTTGTACTCATTTTTCGCATCGAAAGACGCATTCTAGTTAATCCAGACGTCAACAACAATTTGAAAATATGACCCCATCATGAGGTAGGTATGAGGAAAATTATAGCTATTCCACAATGTCCACATTTTGATATTTTATATTTAACAGATTTTTCTTTTAAAACAATCTATGATTTTGATGTTTTATGTATTTTTCAGGAGTATATCGAATTTGAAGATGAGACCGTTGACTCAGAGGGATGCTGCAGTAATGACAGATGACGACGATGTGGACTCGGAGATAGAAACATCCAACAGCGAATTCGCCAACGCTAGTATTTCAAATAGTACTATAGACCGTAAAATGTCCAAACCTAGTGCTACAAAAAGGAGATCCGATGTGAGTGAAAATGTGGGCGATTTAATTTTAGAGCATATTAAACAGAATAAAGATGATCGAGACGAAGTGTATCTCAAGTCATTGGTTCCTGATATGAAGGCCTTGGATGATAAGAAAAATGCTTTCTGAAATCGTGTTTCCAACGGCTAATATTTGCGGCTCGTTTCGGAGATTTACAAGAGGTTCAAAGTGTATTTCAAAGTGAAATGGCTTGTTTGCATACGCAAAATACAACAGCTTCAAACCAAAATGCAGCTTCAAACTATCCAACAACAAATGTGCAAACCTACTATAATGGTAATGGTCAAACTTATTTGAATTTGTAAAGCATGTATGGTGAAATAAATAAGTGAATTCAAAGAAAATATGATGTTTTATTAGTCCTAACCATATTAAGAATAAACTATATAAGGCGACTTATCTTAATGTCAGTGCAACTTTATGTTCAACTGATAACACATCTTTTCGGAAGTTGCAGTTCCTGTTCTCGATTCGGTTTGAAACAATTTCTATAATGTTTTCATAAGAATGAATGTCCATCCTAAAATAGCTGCAAAATCTCTCCTCGTCTTTTTTTAAATCGGGGATTAAATGGAAAAAAAATCCTTTAAAAAGTATTTCTTTTAATATGGGATGAATCCAAAATCTTCTTTTATTTTCTCTCTTCTTTTGTTTCTGTCTTTGTCTAAGAAGCAGCATTAATTCCAAATTTACGTCCATTTTTATCCGTCTGTAAATATTTGTCACGAAAATAATTTTTTTGATGACGAAATATTCCTATTTTCAATAGGTGTCTATCAACCAATAACGCATTTTGCATTAACGCATGTTTCTATGTGAGTCTAAATGCTTAATGCATAATGCAAATGCTAATGCAAACGGTAATGCATCGTTAATGCACTTTCGTTATACTGTAACGATGCGATAACGCTTATGCTAATGCTAATGCATCCAATGTGTTCAGATCTTTAATGTTTGATCAATTTGAGCACTGGGAAGTAGATTTTTGATGTTGTATCATATATAGACAAAGGCGTGAAACAGTAATTCGATTTGGCCCTTTCATGAATATGAAAATTGGTAAACATAAAATAATGATTTAATTAAAGATCTTTATTCCCAACACAATCCTAATTGGTAATGGTGCGAGTTCTGTATTGCAGCATTAATGTCTCAAATGAAGAATTTTAAAAATAATTTTCTTGTTAACAAAAGAAAGGAAATCAGATTCTTATATTCTATGAATATATCTATCTAGTTTCATATTTTGTTAGTTTGATGCTGTCATACGTTGTTTGCTGACAAATTTGTTGATTCGCGACATGTGTTTTTAGCATGAATATATGAGAAATGCCATTGTACTTGCAAAATATTTATGACGTTGAATGGTTGATCGTAGGGACATGTTAAAAGATTTTTTTTTTAGACTGAAACTTAAACGGCAACAAACAATATTTTTAAAAAATGGGAATAAATTTCATAGGCAATTAATGTTAAACAGCCTTACTAACATAAAACTTCGAACTTTAGGAAACGTCGAAGCACGATTTAGCCACATCACACTAAGGACCTGGTCACAAAGGAAGCCTCTTCGTGCTCTTTTCATGTTAACAATCTGTGAGTTTCAATGTATTCCTTGTGGAAAAAGCAAAAACGCTTCAAAATCTTGTTGCGTTTTTTTTTAAATGTTTACCATAATTTCCATAAGGAATAGATTAAAAATCACTGTTTTTTTTAAGTTGGAAAAGCCTCCCGTGTTGCCAGGTCTTAAGACCTGACTTTAAGCTGATTTTGTATTTGCTAATAAAAGAATAATGCTCCAAGCGCCATTGTTCGACCCATCCATTAGCTAAACGTCTTTCGAACGTCAATCAATGGGGCATTGCCACAACTGTTCATACCATTGGTGTATGTAACGTAATGTACGAAAAAACACAACATCACAATTAAATAAACTAGATGGACCAAAAGCCAATACTCTCTATATGTCTTTCAATGTATTGTTGAGTGTATTTTTACTTTTTCGTGTGTTTTTTCGATGCATACATATATCATACAAATGTGATAAATATAATATAAATGCAAGTTTAACAACCATAACATATAAAAATAAAATAATAATAATAAATGTTGTTTAAAGTCATTTACAACATTCATAGAACTGAACTTGTCCCTTTATATAGCAGTGTGATGGGCAATTCCTTATGTTTTTACCTATTACCACAACGAAAGTTACTTTCACTGGACTGCTTTGGAGTATTTAAAATTCATTTTTGACAAAGCGTATAAGAAGTGTGAAAAGTTCAAAATTTTCACCGTTTAATATCAATCAGTCTTCTTTCAAATCCGCCCATGAGAAATTGATATGTCATAACTCTTCGACGCTTAAATCGCTCATGGGAATTCTCAATTCGTTCAATTGAATCTTTCGCGGTGTCAGAACCTCATGCCCAAACTCATTATCATGGGGCGTTATAGGATGTATACAATTGGGACTTCTACTTCGGCGTGACTTCCGTTTGGCCCTTATCGCTCTTCGTTTAGTAAACTTTCTGTCATTTTCTTTATTCATTATACTTTCATCCAATGCCCCATTCACCTGATGGTCAGGGTTATCATCACCTTCGCGTTCATTTGATATGTTCATATGTTTCGTTTGTGGTGTACTCATATAAGTACTTTCAGACACAGCACTGCTCACGGACAAGCTCGACATTGAGCTATTAGACTTGCAGGAACCCTTAAAATGAACATGCAATGAGTTTGCATTGTAAGTATCATTACCATAGGGAACCAGACCGAAATTATCCGCTTCATCATACGATGTTGCCTCACTTATTTGTATCGTATATGGATGGTAGTCCGGTTTATTTGCAAGTAAAAACGACTCCTGATTCGCTGTTGTGTATTGTCCCTTTGCCATCATCAGTGATCCTGCGCGACTTTCTCTTTTTCGTGATCTGTTTTGGTTCACAGGTCTTTGGATGTCCTCGCCTTTCCAGCAGATGCCGCGCACAACCATAATCGATAGAATCTGGAAAATGAGAAATTTATTGATTATACTCTATGTATTTTGAATGTTTTATGTGTTTGTTTTTGCTTTTGTTTGTAACATAATCAACTCCACATAAAATATAACTGATCCATAGCAAATGATATAAGTTTAATTGACATGGCAATATTGTATGTGGATTTGACATGTAATTATTCATATAGAAAACATAAAAAACGGTTCTTGTGTCGCACATAAGTAATGCTATTTAGATTTTTCTAATTTGCACCAAGGGGTACCTTTCCAATATCATTATTTACAACTGCATGACAACATGTCTCAATCATGCAAGAGGTATGTCCATAAATTTCAATGATGATCGCTTCAACAGCCAGGAAATAAATTTGTGAACATTGACCTCAGCCAGAGGACAATAGCCGGGAATTTGTCATGCATCATTGATAGACTTAAGACACGCAACGCCTATGTGCTCATGCTTGAAATGATTACATATGAAAGGGGCATTTATATGATATGAATCACATGTTATTTGTGTTTGCTCTTGTTACTTCAATATTACGTCAGTCGGTAGCCTCATTTAAAAATTGTTTTTATTTGGATGTACACGTTCATTGTATACGTTTATTTGGAAACAATCATTATAAAACAGAAGAAGTAACTTTTCATGACATGAAAATGTTTTTCAATTGATGGCATGGTTTACTGGCTTTATACAATATAATAACATGAAATATTGATGATTGTGGGGTTCGGCCAACGGTGCGAACCATTCTAAATATTACAGAATTCAACAAATAATTTAAAATGCAGTTATACGAAAATAATATTTTTCAACGTGTGGTTCAGCGCCTATAAACTCTCTTGTTTAGTACTTTGTGTTTAGTATATAGTAGTTGGAGAGCCTGTGTAAAATGTATCTATAGTTTTTTTAATATTCATTAATAAATTCAATTCGATCCCTTGTCTGTTTAGCCGTTAAGGAAATGGCAAAAAAAATCATATTAAAAATCATTCTCTTTTTGTTAAATCGATGAACGAGTTTACTCATAGAAGAACGTGTTAGGTGCACCACATCTTCCCCGTTACATAAAAACGTATTTCCGTAGTTGAATGGTGTTTTATTCACGGTCGCTTTTTATTCTAGGCGTTGATGTATTGATTCTGGAAATATCCGGTAATATATTTACTCATGGCTTTCACTTTTATTTTTGTTTCTTCCGATATTCGATCGACTCATCCTGTTTTCTATTTTATCAAGTTCAGATTTTGTAATGCAAACAATTTGGTTTATATAAAGATACCATTGTGTGGTTAGAATTCTACGAGAGCTAATGTTACGAAGCTTATGTTTCATAAAAAAATATGATACTAAGTTAAGCTTGCTGATTTTTTATTCAAGCAATTTTATAAGTCTGTTCTTTCGGATTTGCAATTATATGTATTCATGATCTATTCATGATCCATTATTATTAATAATGGACAGTAAACTAAGTCCGCCAAATTACTCGGTCAACTCCATTAATCAAAACATTATACAGGTGCCTCGGCTGGGCCTCGGAACTGCGCAATATTTTAATTAATGGACTGACCTCGTACTTAATCCTATACTTCTTGGACGGTGATGAAATATTCCTTCTCGAAATGAGACAATGTGATCGCAAAAGTGATGAATCTTAGAGTTCATTCACCCAACGTTTTCCATGTTATATAAACATATGGACTCATGTCATGCACGTCATATCCCATAAAAGAAGGCCATGTAACCTTTATTAATATTGATTAAATACAATAAGTGTTGATGGAGCATTTGTTGATTGTTTGATGAATCATACTCAAAAATGCTTTTAATTTTACTTCGAGACAAAATGAAAATACTCTGGTCTCATTTATTTAGTTTTGAGGCATAGTCAGTTTGTTTCTTTTATGTTTTGTTTGCGGCTCCTATTTTGTCATCTCAACTTGTTTGTGTGATTGTTATTCGCAGACTTCTATACTTTCCCAAATTGTTACTTGCGTACCCTCATATTTCACATATTTTATTATTATTGATTATAAAGTGTCTAAATAGACAACGCTAAACATCATCATATGAATCAAAAGGCTTTTGGAAAGCATGTACCATATACTACATTTTATTTTTGATTGTCTTATTAATCTGGTTCTACGTTTGATTTAACAAAATCTTTAATAATGATAAATGTTCTAATCGGGATTTGTTTTGATTTATTGAGGCTTTTGTTTTTCGCAAAACGAGATCCCTTTTCTGAATCAAACATATAAGTAATCGAAAACAGATCTAAAGGAACATGCTTACCACGGCAACGAACAGCGCCAGAATCACGGAAACAATGATAGAAATGAGGACCACCGTATAAGTATCAGAACCGTTGCTGCTAAACGCGAGAGTTGTGGTTGTCGAAGTAGCCGTTTGAGTGAAGTTCTCTGTTGCGTTGAAATCCGAAAGCTCTGTTGTTGTAAATCTCTGTTCTGTTGGCATACTTCTGAAGATAAGTGTCTGAAAGGTGATTTCATTTTTCTTTTAATTAAAAATGACTTAAATTTAAGGCTAACATGAAGTAGGTATGAACTTACAATGGAATCTAAATTCATATTTCATAGAAATCGCTTTTGAATTTTGGTACGCTTTTCTCCATTAACTTCATTATTTCCGATGGTAATACCATTTGATTTTCTAAGAAAAGACATCCATTGATTATTTGATTTGATAATATTTTTATGTCCGCTGTATAAAGGTTTTTGTAGTTGATAATAAATAGCTAATTGTGAATTTTAAAATAATGTTTTTTTAAAAGAATTTCAATTTATCAAAAATTAATAACATTATTGTTTTATTATAACATTTTTCTTAACTTACAAATTCGTCTACACCTTAATTTCACAAGTAATAGATCACATAACACATAATAATAGATCAAAACAGATCAGATTATATTCTTTTTTATTTTCCCTTTTTAGATATGTTTTATTTGCCTCATACGACACAGAAACAGGTGTGAAAAATATTGCTACACTTACCTCTTGATTTTCTCTACTCGCTCTTTTTTTACATATATCTTAGATAACAAAATCTTCCAGGACTAAATTATTTCATGGTCACTTAACGTCATTATATGACACTTGCCATATGATCATAAGTGATGTTTCAATATGATGTTTGTTAATCCATATCACCAGTTTGAATGAAATCCAGATTTTGAGCCTTTATCCACTTACGCCAGGAGCATCGCCAGATCAAACAATCATATGGCTAACATTAATATAGTTTTAATCACTTTATAAACTATATGGTAATTATATAAATCCAAATTATACTGTTCTATCATGCTTAATATCGAAAATAACACACAATCTGAAAAGCAATACCATCCTCCTTAATTGCTCTCCGAGATCGATCCAATTGTTTCTCTCGTTGTCAAACTCTATAAACTTGTTAGGTAAGCTAGTACAGTAAATAAGCCATTGATAAGTTATAAACAGCCATCATATAAAACATTTATATTTGAAATTACTCTTAACTTAGAATCAGAGGTATTTTGAAGTTTTTAAACAATAAGATGGCCATCACAATAACTCAGAGGTAATTTGAAGTTTTTAAACAATAAGATGGCCATCACAATAACTCAGAGGTAATTTGAAGTTTTTAAACAATAAGATGGCCATCACAATAACTCCAACCATTTAACGAACTTCCTTTGTTCACATCTACTTATATCAGTACACAAGGGCACCAAATTAAATTTTGTTTTACATGATGGTTTTATTTCGTATAATCTTTTATATTTTCATGTTTAAGATATTTTTCTATAGGTAGCAGTTATATTGAAGTAAAAGAAGCAGCTTTGTGCACGCGACCTGTTTTGGTCATGTTTTAAAGGCAAGATTGGTGTTAAAGCACGCAGCCCACTCGGCAAGGGTCGTCCATAGTACGTCGCATTCGGACACGACGTTGAGAGGACGACCTTCTTTGGGCCCGTATGAAAGTTTTCCGGACGTCCTTTTACGTCCCGACGTCCGTAAAACGTAATTCGTACGTCCGATTCGGACGAGACGTCCATGCAACGTCTTTTCTACGTCCGCGACGAATACGGACGTCCGGAAAACTTTCATACGGGCCCAAAGTAGAACGTTCGCTCAACGTCCGTGGACGTCTTGCCGAGTGGGAGTGTAACACATTTTTTCCTTAAAAGCTGTGTCATTTTGCTTCAAAGTAACCGCGGCTTTATAATAAGTTATATGAAGGAAAATATTTAATATTTATATGAGTTATTAACGATAAAGGGTCAACATTTATTTTACATCGACAATCACTGCTGCTTGTCTCAATAGGCGAATTGGAGAATCATAAAACTATGTATCTAATAAATAATACGTTTTACTCATCTTTATTTCTTATATTTATCAGTATCGTGTGTGAGTGCAAGATCTTGTTTAAATAAAATAAAATATTGCTTCTACATCGATCACATTCAATGGTTCCGTATACGTGGTCAATCATCGATGATATGAAGTCCCGGTATTATACAGCTCAAAAACCAATTAAGGGATCGGGGAAAGGGTTGGTAGGTGTGGCCTCCCTGGATGGACTTTTGTCTCATTTTTTGAATATATTGTTCCTTGTTTATAATACTTAAAATAATATATCTGGATAAGGGGTTTATAGAGCTATGAACATGGTGTTTAAAAAATCAATAAATCACAGAACCCAAAATTTCAAGAATGAATTATTATATCAAACGTGTTTCATAAGTCTTATATACTCTCATTTTGTCATTTTTATCAAAGTAACTGGTTTTTGTGTCTTTGTGCACACTATATAATACAATTTGAAGACATTTGAGCTAACTTAATACTGCAAGAATAGTGCAGCTTTTGGCGGATGGGCGGTCTCAGCGCAAGTTTGCAATACGCCTCGCGCCACCATTGCTCGATGGATTGAAACGGACTTTAGTTGAGGTACTGATGCGCATTTATAAAATCAAATGACACGGAATCGACTGTATGAGGACAACCTGGGAGCAAGAAGGTCATCGTTACGTCTTATTTTGACTAAGATACACCCCACGAATTTTCCCGGGATCATGGAAGGTGGCAGCTACGGCACTGGTATACAGTAGTATTCACTGAAGTGGGTAGATTCCCCATTTCCACATTTGATTGACATGTCCGGCCTGTATAGAGACACCTAGGAGAGTGCTAAACTGACCCAGTCAACAATTTAGCTAACACCATGCTAGCCGCTAGCTAACTCTACACTAGAACTTCCTAACGTCTTTCCGATAATTTCATTAGCTAATGTTAGCTAGCACACCACTAACGTAAGCTAGTATTAGGGGTCTCCTAGCTAGTGACTAGCTAGTCACTGGCTAGTCACTAGCTAGTGGTTAACTAACATATGCTAAAGCACTAGAATTTTACTAGCTCCAGGCTAATATTCTCTAACGCAAAATCAAGTGCTAGCTAGCCACTAGCTAGTAGCTAGCTAACACGTTATTTCCTAACTCCAGCCAATAAAGTGTTCTCGTTTTTAGCTAATAATTGGCAATTTCATTTGCTAAACACTAGACTGTAGTTAATGAAAATTTACTAGTCTCTAGCCAGTCCCTAGACAAAATTATTGACTGGGGATGGTAACATCATGCAATATGACCGATACAAATGAGGGATAGTCATGGTGTGGGCCGGGATCTGTTTCGATGGCCGAACCGAGCAACACGTCATTGATGGAGGGGCAACAACTGCAATACGATAGAGGGACGACATTGTCGACCCGAGAGTAAGACATTTTGCTAGTGCCATTTGCGATGACTTTTTTTAATGCATGTCCACATATGGCTCGCGTGGTCCAGGGGTACATGGAGGAGGCCTGAATCGAGGTGGGTCTGGAATTTGTGAGAGACGGGTCAGAGGCCGCAAATAACCTCCACATAGACTGTCGCAGCAAGCACAGTTACTCACGGAGGCATTTGGGGCCTGTTTGTAAGCATGACCCAGAAATACAATGAGTGCATAGAGGCTGAAGGTGGTCATACTATTTACTAAGGTATCAATTGGGGCATTTAAACTGAACGGTTGTTGTTTTAGTTCACATCTTTATTTTGCTCCGATCGGGTTTATCGTTTTTATTTAGGGGGTATCATGTTTATTCGATAATAAAATCTGGTAAGAGTTTCAATAGTTCGTTTATTTGTGCATCACGTATCAGCAGATATATCGGTCTACAAACTTAAAATACATATTCATAAAAAATAATTCGTTTACCCCAGACCAGCCGCATCCTAAACTCTTATCCTTTAACTTTTAGCAGTAAAGTAACATACTTTTGCTACATGTCAAAGCATGAATTTTGCTGTACGATTGCCAATAGGCATAATATTAAGCTGACATTAGGTATTAATATATAAGCTGACACCTGTCGATTTCATTTTATATCTTTTTTTCTTAAATGATATTGTTAGCAACAAATACCTCATTAACATATATGTTAATAAAGTGTATCAGGCTAAAGTTCAACTATAGATCAATTTGAATATTCATTAATGACCTTATCAAAATTCAAAATAAATTACAATGCTATGTAAAGTCGCTTATCTAAATTCATAATACATTTAAATAAATTATCTTTTTTTTAATAGCCACATTTGTATATTCTAATTGTATTTAATTTAATGTAAATATCTTTAACTTAAGGTAGTGTGTTTGTGTGTATTTTTCATCTTTCGGTTTTCTTTCGATCTGCTTTCTAATCATATTTATGTAACTATATTTCGGAATGCAATAAAATCGTTGAAACTTAAATTTCCTTTTTATTATTCTAACAAATTGGTGGAGATGACGGGTATATATATGCACTATATTTATTCGTTATACAATATATACAATATTTTCTTAGCATATAGCAATTAAATAATCATAGATGTTATGAATAATGCCTATTCATGGATCAGTGAGATAACTGAGTACCGAGAAATGGTAAATGTATCAGGTAATATTTTTTTCCGAGCTTATAGATTTTGCACAAATACATGAAAAAATATTAATTGAAATATGATTATAGGTCGACACACTTAAATCTATCTACCTAACTCGGTCAATAATTATGAATTGAAATACCGAATGACGAGATGGAAGATTCCATATTTTATAAAAGTGTAGGATGCTTCGGTCTTAACTTGGGACCATTTCGAAAATCTAAGAAAATATAACTGCTTAGAGTAGTAATGTTTGATTTAATATGCCTAAATCACCGCAAATATCACGTTTAATGCAAACATGTCAATACTATTTTATATTGGAATATATGGAGACATTTCTTTCCCATAAATTGAAGGCAATTAAGAAATATCGCTTTGCAGTTTTTCAATAAAACTCAAGTTCCCAAGTATGCACCAATTTAGAACAATACCTCAACGTTCTTGATTTTGCCCCTCGTAAAGAATTCATTTATCATTAAGGTGCATGCATTTAAGATATCTAAATCTTAAAACAAAAGAAATTATCACAATAAACTTAATTGGATCAAGCACTATAGTGCCAACTCAGAAACCATGTTGACTTGACCTGCTTATAAATGACTCTTGCAACGATCTTTTGCAAAACGACGGCAATACTTACAGCACCTATTAGTCATTCTTACGGAGCAAAATTGTGATCAAATAAAAGCGATAGGGTCGGACAACCAACATTGGACAAGGTTGAATGCTAATCAGTCTCACTTCTTCAATTAATATTTTGCGAAATGTTTATAATTTGGTACAGAAATAATGATATCCGTGGGACTGATAAAATTCATGAGTGCACTATTGTGGCTTGATCCACATTTTGAATTAATTATAAGATGAAGTATAACTGACGTATTATGGTAATATACAAACTGAAATCTATCATTTTTGCCGTTTTGTGTCTTTATTCTTGCTGCACAGTCAATATCCAATAAGCAATTAAATTACACAATCTATTACAGTAAAAACCACTCCTAAGTAGACTATCGTAGGCAAAATCTTTCGCGTCAAAATTTGCGGTTGTGCGTAGTGATTTTTTTCCTTTAGTCGGTTATCGGTTGTTCGATTGTTCGGTTGTTCGTTTATTCGGTTGTTCGTTTATTCGGTTGTTCGTTTATTCGGTTATTCATTTATTCGGTTATTCGTATTAAAATATGTTTTGTCTTTTCTTATGATAACATATTCGCAATTAAGATATTAATATTCTTGCGCAATATTCTCATCTCGGTCGACACATAAATAATATAAATACCGCTGCAAGATCCAGTTTGAGCCAAAAACTGTCATAAATGCATTTATGTGACAATCATCTTCAAACGTATGATATTTATCATATCGTTGTCATAGCAATATAAACTTTATTTTATTGTTCAAACAAATGCATCTTTTGCTGGGGCAATCTTCACTGTGTCGTTGCCTGGCGCTACTTTATTTTGGCTCGGATGAATTGTTTTGGTGTCGTCAACTTTGGAGATTAGTTCATTATTGGAAGAATCGTCTTTATCGTTCCCGAGACCGCATAAGCAAAGATCGGAAGCTAAACATAAATATAAAACATATCTTAAATTAACATCTCAACAACCTTTACAGGAGGTAGAAAGTATTTTTTTAATAAATATGTTTTATGATATTAAGATTTTTATGAATGGTCTGAGGTGAAACTTTTGAAAATATTATGCTTGTTATATGATATCATATTATATCAATTTTAAATTCACGTTTATACAAATAGATAGCTCTTAAATATTTTAAATGATATGATACATGTTATGTCTTTTTATGTCACTAGGTTATATCAACTTCTTTAGAGCACGATGATTATATTCTATCACATCTAAATAGTAAATTAAATAGTATTTTAAATATAGGTCAGTCTAATAATTATTAATGGCCCATATGGCATATAAATTCATTTTACTGTATACATTATATAACATAAACAGACAAGAAAAGCATATGCGTAGTGCAATAACACAATGGAAATGATGGGGGGGGGGGTATATTCTACAACTGATATGTGTGTAGTTTACCAAGGAAAGCGTTCGCAATGTGCATCTTTAATGTGTAATTAATTTAGAATAATTATTATCATTTATATTCTAAATTAATGGGGCTTTTGCTATTACACAACATATAAACTTTGCTTTTTATCGTTTAAAAACAAGAAAACTATGTACTGTAAGCATTTTTCAGCTACAGCTACAACTTTTGGGATTATTTTTTATAGAGAAATCAAATGCATTTTAATATGTATATTAACATGCTACAGCAAAGATATCTACTCCGAAATGTAGTTAAACCATACAGCAATGATAATTCAAATGTTTTAATGCCTATATGCGATAAGATATTTCAACATATTGGATTATCTTAATATTAAAGCATATTTATACATTCTAACTTGATTATCTTAAATCATAATTTAATCTATTATTTTGTATGTACCTTTAACCTACTCCAGGTTTTGGTGGTATGCCGGCTGCAGACAAATTAAATAGTATATTTCAAGAATTAACAAATGCTATAAAAAATATAAAATGTTTATAGAAACATGAATCGTCAGTTAGCCGCCATCCTTTTATTGTTAAAGATCATTTCAAATCAGCACATTCAATTTAAATGGAAATGCAGAACCAAATATAACTAACCCGACATGACTTTATTTTCCCTCTTCAGTTTGGGTCTGTAGTACAGGAACTCCCAGAGCAAACAGCATGTAACTGCAATGGCCCACACCGAGCACAGAACAGCCAGGGCGATTGGATTGGGTGACAGGATATGACTGCTTGTGTCCTTGGCAACGGTCGACGAACTTTTCTGCAACGTTTCACATCAGTTTTGTATTTTTTTATAAATGCCGGATTTGAAGCGCATTCACACTTTTTATAACATTTTTTTTGGTAAATTAAGAAATTTCCCGTTCCTAAATTAGTTACAATGTTATAATTTAGTTGTGTTTTCAACCAAGCATGCGTCAGTTAGGCTTGATAGGAAATTGAATAAATATTCACACGAACCTTACTTTATTTTTGATTTTAGTTTCCAATTTTGTCAACAAAAAAAACAGAATTTATTTTTCTTACCTTAAGTCGACCGATATGACTGCTTAAGTGTTCATATGCTTTAAACATATGCTTGGAGGTGTGTTTGGCGAAGCATTTCTCAACCTCTGCTGTTTGATTTTGCAATATAAAGCCGTAAACCGCGCCTTTAAAACAAAAATATATGCATATTTTGTCACAGCAAAATGATAAAACGTCGGTATTTAGGTGTGATACAAAATATAGAATAAGAAGATCGGTGTATTTCGAAATGAGTAGGAATCAAATTCAAACTATTCTATGAAACGTTATCACATTGCATGAGTCCATTTTGTTTCGTCTTACATCTATGGGTGGGCCGCAATGAATCAACCTACTACATTTCAGACTGCTATTTTCAATATTTACACTATAGCATAATTTTAAAAAAAAAACTAATATCAAGATGCAGTAGAACAAATCGAAAGATCCTACTATTTAGCACTGCGTCATCCGCAATGAGTCCTTTGTAGCTGTTCATGATCTGAGGCGAATACATGGCCATGTTGATGTCAACCAGTGCCGCGTCTTCTTTGTAATCTGCCACGGCGTCGAGCAGAACCTTGAGGCTCTCGTATCCTAGAATATAAGATGTGGGTTAACGGATGTATTGATGTTATCTATCTCAAGTGGAAAGAAAAAAT
>LQRL01062250.1:0-11706 GCA_001703475.1 Hydroides elegans | reverse complement strand
CCCCCCCCCCCCCCCCCAATAAAAAAATAGGCTCCATAGTTATGGCCATCAACATACTCATTTGATAACGACACACTTCCAGGAACAAAGTAAAATCCTCTGTTGAGGGATTTTTATCTGTTGAGAGATTTCATCCTCGTTGCTGATGAAATCATTATAATCTGGCACGAACTATTCATCATCAAAGAAATTAAAGAATTGATTAATATAAATATAATAAATATGTAAAAAAGTGTTTGCAGTGCATGTTGTTTAAAGCTTAAAATTATATGGATGTATATACAATGAGCAGGGACATGGTAAATAAGATTAGTGTACAATTATCATGAATGAATTTTATATCCAATATTGTGACATTAATGGTTGACTAAAATGTTTTTTTTATTAATGAATGAAATCACGTAAGATGGTGTTTAAATTTTTCGTCTAGTCCTAGTTGTTGGTAATCATCTGCTTTAACGTCATCGTCGGATAATTTGTTTATTTTGTCACATTAAGGTTTTACGAGTAGCTTGTCCAGATCTTCCACATACTTGTCTTGGTAAATACTTTGATATATAAAAATATTGTGATTTACCTGGGTTATCCATAGGGGTAAATCTCTCTGAACAAGGCTTCAAATTGTCGTAATGAATATTTTAAGATCTTTTCTTATACCTTCTCTTAATCACTCAGGGCGATAGCACTTTTGATGCAACAAATGGACCGGAATATATTTCTTTTTATTTGTTGCTTTCACCTAATTTTGACGCTTAACTCAATCGTAGACTATATCCCTTGTGATTGTTTGAGTTTTCCTTGCCGCACAATATGCTGTTTTTCATGTTTGTGATAATGTCTGCCGAACATTAGAACCAGTAAAACCAGTATACCTGTTTTCTGTTGATCTACTCGCAGAGGCTATTTGTCGTAGATTTTCGTCCCATTCAATGGTGGTGGACTTTGAAGTACATAGCAGCATGCATAGCATGACTCTATATGACTCTATCTTTCGACCTCTCCGTTTGCTGCTGGATTGTATAGTGTTGTTTGCGTTTTAGATATGTTAAGTGCGTCACAGACAGTGTGAAATAGATTGCTCTCGAAGCACTTTCCCTGATCTGTAACTTTCTATTGAACATCCAAAACGAGATATGAAGCCATCCACTATGGTTTTTGCCGATTCCTTACTTGTTTGAGTTTTCACAGGGAAGATTTCAATTCACTTCGTGAATTGATCGTCTATGGAAAGAATGTATTTGTTGCCAGCTTTACTTGTTGGGAATGGTCCAAGTATATCTATATGTACCTTTTTCAAAGTAAAGCTGTATGTAATTGACCAAGGTTGAATTTAGGTTTTTTATTATTATATAATTAGATTTTGTGTTTCTATTGCAAGAGGCACAGGTTTGCACATAGAGTTTCTTATCGACGTATTGTTTGAACAACATGAACGACAGTTTTATTGTTTGTTATGTTTCACGGACACGACACCCAAATGTCCCGACGAGGGAATGTCGTGGCAATAATGAAGAACTTCAGTTTTTAGTGATTTTGGAACCATTAGAAACTGGCGAGACCTGTTAATTTGTTCACATACATAGTATAGTGCACCATTGTCTATCACTAGTTGCGACTTTTTCTTCCAGAATCGTTTAAGCACTGGCATTCTCAGCATTAAGTCGTGTTGTTCGGGCTCAACATTGTTCTCTAGCCAATCAATGTACCCGTAACTGTGTCTCCTAATTGCATTTCCTGCACCTCGTTGCAGCTGAAGTGTTGATACCCTGCTACAGTCTGAATACTTCTTATTGCCAGCGTTATGACATCGTTTACATCGCTCGCAAATTTGGTCCAATTCTTATCCATCTGCTTGCAAAACTTTCAACCACCCCATGGTAAATCGGATAACCTCACAACAGCTTTATAGTCAAGCCAGTTGTTGTGTGTGCTTGGAATACGCGATAATCCATCCACATTCTGGTGAAACTTGCCAGGTCTCTGCACTATACACATCTTATTGACTTAACTCCTCTATCATCTAGCTTACATCCCCTGGATATTTTTGAACCGTAAGAGCCATGTTAAACTATTATAGTCTATTCTAACAGTGAATCGACGCCCCATCAGATAATGCCTATATTGTCGCAATCTCAATAGTGTCGCAAGTGACTCAAGCCAATTCGTTGCCAAAGATTGTCAAAATCCTATAAGACGTACTATCAGACTAGGAGGACAGTGTTAATTGAAAAGATACTTTTATGAAACGTAATAGTTTAAACACATTTTCATTTCATTTATATGCTCAATGATGTGCATTTACAGCGTTCTATATGCTACATCAATGATTTTTCAAATGACTGTGTTATACTTATCTAATATATCTAATTACAGTTTCAACTTCCTAAGTAAAGCCATTAATTTATGTTTACTCCGGCTATGCTTTGTTACTGATGATGTTGCCAACTATCTATCCTTGAATGTTTCAAATAAATCATCAGAAGACTCTAATACTGTATGTTTGGTTTAGTTTCTGTTCGGGTTGATGTTTTGCATGTTTTTTTTTAATATTCTTTTACGTTTTAATACAATCTTCATTTCATTATCAACACTTTGTTTATTGACATGAACACTTGATATCGCATTATCATAACCTATAATAACCTATAATAAAATGATTATGTGAAGCGTGTGTATTGGCTTGATCACTCGGTAAGCCTTGAGGTAAAGCGTTGTACATTGAATTGTGTCATAAATGCCAGTTATTGGAGCTTTGACCCGACGCAATAAAACCAACGTTAAATGAATTTTATATTTGTATTTAATTAAAAATCAAACCAACAACATCATTACATTCATATATTTTCGACTCGAACCCACAATATCCCCCAAAACATTACAACGATACCCCATGCGAATAATAATCGCAAAAATCGCAATTTCAAGGCGCGCTCAGTAAGCCTCATCGCGACTCAATGTCGCGCGTTTTCCGATAGTGTGAACGCAGCTGCAGGGATGATTCGATCGAGTTTCCTTTGAGTGAGCGCTCGTGCGTACGCTCGCGTATGACCGTAAATTGCTACAGTTCTGTAATGGTGGGTGCCGAGAAACCATGTCCGCCCGGTTCTCAGGAAGACAATCATAATACAACCAGAACTTCGAAAGGAGCTGATTAACACACGAATTAACAATCTTTACTTATACATCAAATAACGGCGAATCAACGCCTTGAATCACATATTAATAGATTATTCATTTATACTGTCATTTAAATGATGAATCATCGAAATTTTTCAACAAACGAATCTCAATATGAATCGATTGAAATTAACTGCTACTTCTTTAAACGACATGGCCGAACTGATTTCGTGGCACAGGCCAACAAAGCACAAATCAATAGAATTTTAACATATCAGCTTATATATTTTAAGTACCCAGATCAAAATAACATGTTAACCCCTCGTACAAATGACAACGAATACTCTGCTTTAACAGCGTAAATACGCGTATTTATCATACTTGAACATCAATTGATAACGTCTCTAAAGCTTAAATAAGCTTATACTACATATTCCTGGGTTTCAACCCACATGGTTTTAACAAACAACAAACACAAAACTTCGTGTTATCTCATTGACAGCATGGTGAGAAAGAATAATTTACTAAAGTTCAAACAAATGAATAATTTATACAATCTAGGAATCAAATTATACAAATACATTACAACATGCCAAATACATGCAAACGAAAAAAACGAAAAAAAAACACGAAAAAAAATATTAGGAACGAACGAATGGACTTGCTAGGTAATATGTCAACAACGTAGTGTGGTTTGATCAGATTTATTCTGATATTCATTTTTATGAACAATTTACAAAATCATGATAAGGATTACAACATATCAGTAATACTGAGATAATAGATGCATATTCAAGGTGGGGAAACCCGAAATTATAATAAAAAGAAAAACCGATTATAGTGTTGTAAAATATTGGCAAAGACTGTTTAAAACAAATATGTAAATTTACTTTATTCAACTAACCGCATTTTAAAACTTTATTCAACTAACCGCATCTTTAGAAGTGTAGGTAGAAGCTTGAACATCGACACGATATTCCCCTAAGCTGTGTTCCGGTCTTTATGTTCAGAACACCGCCTTATATACAACATTATACAGCTCATGACGTCAAAATGACGATCACACGTGAGTACATAAAACAATTTTTATAATACAAGAAATACATCATTTAGTACTATTTTAAACATACTGACATTTATTACTAAGAAAATCATAAATACTGATGTAAGTAAAATAACAAAATAATATGGAAATGTGAAGAATAAAGTTCTAATTAAATGTCCACGTAAATAACTAACAACTATAAATAAATACAATAATAAGGATATGATATTATGTTGAAATGTAAATTAAAGCCAAAAATATCGAGGTAACCCGCATACAGACAATACTTAATTTATCGCTTAAACACAAATATAAAGTTAACACCCCAAATCCACACTAATAGATTTAAACTGCAAATAACTTACGGACCTTTCCCTGACAATATCCAACGTTGAACTGAAAGCTTTTGCTTTCGCAAAGTTAGTTATTTTCACGCTCTGGTGTTTTTTTGTGAAAATACCATGATATCCTAATGAAAAACAAAAATTTTAAAAATAAGAGTTTAATGTAAAGAGTAAAAGTAATTTATAGTTCAATTGAAACAACAAACCATAAGAAGCGAGGTTTGGAAGAGGGTTAGAAAAAAAACTTGTGACGACTAAGCACAAAGAAGCACATTGAGCGATTAAACCACATGACCGCACTGGCATAAGAGCTACACCTTTTTGAATCAATATAGCAGTTCAATATGTAGAGGAATAGGTTATATTGATACGAGTAACATTAAAAGGTAAAGAGAAAGGAGGAGCTGTCAATCATCAAGCTAGCAACAGAAACTGATTCAATCTGTATTGTATTTACTTGAATTTTGAAATTGGTTATTAAACCCTTATAAGTTTTAGGCCAAAATTGCTAGCCAACTTTTAAGTCATTCTCGGATCTAAGGTGCGATTGACCATGTCGCTTTAGAAAACACTTGTCTACCTTCCTTTTTCCAAGGAGAATCTTTCGTAGCTGCTTAACGATATCTTTCTCGACATATCTTGTACTTTATTTGATATATTTGAATATCTTGAAATGATGTTTTTCATTCTTCTCTTCACTGGTCTGAATAATTTGTCAAACGGATGTAGAGGGAGTGTATTGTATAATGTTATAAAATCATACATACAATTAAACTTTGTAGAGTTTGGAAATAAACCTACACACAATGTAAATAAAGTGAAAAACTTAAGAGTATATTAAGCATCAATTTGGATAGGAGGGGTTGGATTAATCAATCCTAATTTTGGAGACTTTTTTTTTCCTTTCGGCTGAATCCGGTCTCGTCACAGTTGTACAGTTGACTAGGCTTATTCAGCAGCTAAAATTTATTCAATATCCTTTCTGAAATTTAAGAAATGGAATTATGATATGGACATAAATTAATATAAAGGCAATTAGAATATAGTGTATATTGAAATAACTACGTTTATCAAAAGTGACATGTGATAATTCTTGCAATAAAAGTCAAATAAAATTACCAAGGAATGTAAAGCGACGATCTAACACTAGTTCATTGATCATCCGGGCTCGTCCCGTGTTACTGACAGAGAACCGGATTTGCGGATGTCGTTTGAAGTACAACTGAAACCCAGACTGAACAATGTCTAGAATATATTCTATTAAATAATACATTTCTATGATAAATAACTATGAAATTTACTCTCGTCATTGTTATCAAAATTGATCACAACTCGAGACATCTTCTACGATCCCGTCATCTGCCAAATATTTCTTTTCAATCGGTTCAACTAAACGTTTCATACACGTTTTCCAAACATTTTTGAACTTTTCGTTCGAAGCCTTCATGCACGAGTTTTCGAACACATTCTTATTTTAAACGAGCAGTTTTGCTACCTTTGTTACCCCATCACACCATATAAGCTCAATATGGTTGAGACTACATAAATACGGGGATAGTCTCATGACTATATTCAGTATCATCTGGTCGGTTCTATAGTTTGTTTCGGGCTGTTTATCCTTAACAATGGACGAAAGTTCAGGTTTTAGTAATGAAGAATCAAACTCTATCCCTCGCGCGGTTAGCCCGTGTTGAAGATCTTTTGTTTCGCGTGAATTAGAGGAAGGGACTATAGCATCTTCCGTTCTAATGTTATGGTACGGAGCCTTATCTATAACTAACAGAGATTTTCCAGTAACGCTGAAATAAGCTGCTTTTCTACTTTTTAAGGAATACCTTACCGTCCATTTTGGTGAAATAATCACGGTTATATACAGATTTGGAACGAAAGACCGGCGCAGCCTATCTCCTTGTTAATTCGACCAGCTGATTTATGAGCAGATACAGGGGCAGATCAAAATCAAGCGCTTCGCCTTAACCGTTGTACTGGAAATCTGTGAATTATTCCTAGGTTGACCTATCTATTTGACGCTGATACGTTTCAAAAGTAATTCTTATAACATGCACTTGATTAGTCGTGTATTTAGAACTTTGCTTCATTTTATATCCGGTAATTCCTCTTCTTTACATTTGCAATTTAGCTGTTTTACGTTAGAAAGGAAAGACCAGGTTTGATGCCTCCTCTTTTTCAATATTTCTTTGAATTCGACACTCTATCGTCTTATATTTCTTGAAAAGACTCTCATTACCATTCATTGTAATTTCCAGCTCGCCGCGAAGGCCTTCAAAAATACCTCATGTGATGATCTTTCTTCCATCAAAAAGTAAGCAGCCTTGATCAAGCATCGTGGTCATCATTGAAATCGCCATATATTTCCTATATATTGCATGTGATCACCAATCCTCTCTGCCAGAGGTTGTCGGCACAATGAGTCTCTCAAAAAGAAAGCAGCCTGGATCTATCCCTCATCGTGCTCATCATTCCTGGTAATTCATTTGAAATCTAGGGACATTATGGGCCTCTTGTTTACTCTACGATGCGCTTTCTCGTGAGGGCCTTCACACCTCAATCTGAATTTCAATTTACGTATATTGTATTACGAAATATAAAAGATTTACTGAATATAAATACAACAATTCGAAGTTATTTTCACAAATGATCCACATGATTGGATTCAAAAGTGTTTTTATATTTAGCAACGCTAGGCTACATTATATACAATTAAATAAGAAATAATAACCTATTAATTAAAATTCAATAAAGACAGCATAACAAGTATTTTTCTTACATAAAACACACGCTTGACCCTACAGCTAAAAAGCAAAAGGGGTAATGCTTTTGAAGAAAATTAATTGAACTTATCTGTCCGATGTCTTGTCAACAAATGAGACAAAGAACAAACACAAATGAAAGTTTTAAGTTTTACTCTACACAGTACTGTACATTCATTTTGAAAGTGATTTAACGGTGGCAATAGCACGGCCATAGACATTGTGATAGAATTTCCTTTATAGATATGTACATTTGATTAAAACTTACATATCTACTTAGCCTACTTTTCTGCACATATTACTTGAACACAACTTCTTTTTACCTGGTTTATGTTCCTTGATAAGGTTATAGTTATTATGGGATAAATACAAAATATGCTTATTTGTTACGCAATGTAGAGGCTTCTTAACTGACACCAAAGCTGTTATTACTTGAGGAATCATATACCAATTGACTCGACGCATCTTTAACTGAAGACCATTCATTACTATCATTATCTATCTCACATTATCAAGCAACTCTAGAAATGTTCTACGATTGGTACCTATAACATACTAGTCTAGTCTCCCTCTGGTTGCAAATCACTCAACTATCCTTTTTCTCGGGGTTCTGCTTTATTCCATGCTGAAAAATCAACAAGACATGCTATATTGTCGACAATCCTAACTCCTCGAACAGGATATTTCGGATACCGAGTTTCAACAGGTCAAGCGGTCAATCTTCCCGGTTTGCTTTAAGGAACGAATAAATGAGTCCATTGTTTAGCCGCCACCGACAACACTGAGCCGGCGTTCGAAACTTAAAGAGGTTCCTAAGGTACAGCTGATGAATATAGTTTCTTTCGTATATATGTAAAGCAAGATTTCTGATTTATGTTTTTTATCTGAATCAACTTAACTATTTTACTTAAATAGGCGGTGTCTACCAGGTATAATACTAATAAAGCGTAATTTACTGTTTCATTCATAACATATTTTAATTGAGTGTGTTGATTTTAGTGAAGCTAGAAATAAATTTTATACATCAAATACATTAAAAGAACTTTTCGAAAAAGTACCGAGTTACAAAATTATAGATTATGTTAAAGCTATATATATAAATATATATATTAAAGCTGGTATATATAATTTAATCTAAATATTTTAATTAAAAGGTAAAATATGCTATAAAATGCACGTGCACAAATACATAGTTTAAATTAATTTTAGTCTGCACATCAATGAAAGACACAATATGATCCACATGGGATTGGCAGTGTCGTTGAAAAATACACTTACCTTACCTTACCATTACTGTTTAAAATTAACCATTTAAAGTTGACTTTCTTGACAAAACAATATTGATGTCTCCCTTCGGTTTAACTTCGGTAAACAAAGATTAGCATTAAAAAAATATATTTCTAGTTTATGGTTTGATGTATTCAATTTACATAGACTTAAAGCCAAATTTTGTCCCATAACACCTTAACATTGTTCTTGTTCGAAAAGTTCTTTGAATACCTGATATGAATCACATTTTCTCAACTCCGTTAATCGACGTTTCCATGAGTTTAGAAACTTCTCTTTTACATGGGAAACAAAAAAACTTATTTGGGGGCACTTCTACTTAATCCTGACTTACATATAACATGCTCATTTTGGCTAATAATGAATGTAACTTAAAGAGCCTTCGAAAAGTTCTTTGAATACCTGATATGAATCACATTTTCTCAACTCCGTTAATCGACGTTTCCATGAGTTTAGAAACTTCTCTTTTACATGGGAAACAAAAAAACTTATTTGGGGGCACTTCTACTTAATCCTGACTTACATATAACATGCTCATTTTGGCTAATAATGAATGTAACTTAAAGAGCCAGTGAGTAGTGTTTAACTCGTCGATATCCATTTTATGTTGTAACTCGTATACTAGGCTTGACAGGGTTATATTCGTTCTATACACATACATATTATTTAATGCTAAGGAATATGACATTGCCGTTTGTAAATAGAATTGTTGCGATGTCATTGCGATGTCATTTTGTTCATCGGCTGAAGGAGATGGATGGGTGGCTCTCGAAGGCGTGCTGTTTCGATGCAAACTCTCTCCATGACGAAATTCGATGAGCTCGAGGTTTTCATATGCAATAACGCTGACATTGCTTTAGTATATCGAAAACAAACGATAGGACCCGAATAATAACTGAATCACATAATAAATATGGAAATCTTTATAGCCTTAGTGTGAATCAGTCAAGTTTGTGACAATGACTTCAGGATTACTATGTCCATTATTCTTAATGTGTCAATATTCCAATCAAGCAATACATTTCACAAATCACTTTTTTCTATCTACACTAAACAATTTCACACATGCGCTTGTAAATTCATAAAATGCTAAAGGCCACTAATTATCACAATTAATTTGTCTCTGTTTGTTTATTGATTGTATTATGACTCGACTGGTGCATTTTTATTTGCTTTCTCATAATAGCTCGTATGCTGTATAGGTTTGATGTCTGGTGACTTTGCTGACCGCACCAAATGTCATGTTCTTTGAGAAACCGTGCATTTAAATGAATCGATATGCATAATGTATTTCAATTTTCAAAGTGAGAGTAAGAATTACTCAAATTGTGAATATATATGGTTTTTGTAGGAACAGAATTGTGAACGTCGGCTAACAAAAGACTTCGGAGAGTGATATGATTTTGTGCACTGGCATATGTACTTAGCAAAATTAATTATTTGTATGTGACTTGTTTTTGTTTTAGCCAGAGGAGAGTATGTGGTATGTAATTAAAATAAAACTACTGAAACACAGTTTTCAATCAATCCACTTTATTATGCAAAAGTTTCACAACCTGAGAACAATTGTTTCATGTCCAACTTCACATTTAAATTTGCAGGGGGGGGGGTGTATCCCAAAAATAACAAAGTTCCTTATTGTTGGTGGTTTTTTTACGCTGCAATGCATTATGCGCAGCGCGTGCTGCTGATCAATTCGTCTATTGACCTTTGATGAATACGTCTCCTTTCCTCTATCAACAGTTCGCGTGACTGTTGATCTGTAGACTCAGGAAATAGTCGTACCGTGACGTTTCTGCCCAGTCTCCCGTTCAAGAAAATCGTCGGTTATTCTTGCTCTTTGGGGTCTTGCATTATCATCTAAAAAGATGAAGTTTAGTCCTATCGCCCCTGCGTATGGAGGAACGATCGGTCGAAGGATTTAATCAATGAAGCGTTGGGCTGTCAATGTGTCATCGACAAATACAATATCCGTAGGCCCATCGAGCGGTATTCCTGCCCATATCATAACGCTTCCCCATTCGAAGGCATCGAATTTTCATGAATTTGTTGATCTTGAAATCGTTCCTTGCAGCGTCGCAAAATGCGTAGACGGCCATCATTCATCGATAGTTTGAAACGACTCTAAACAGAACACATAAGGCGCAGCCTGATATTTACAAAATCACGTTTTGTTTTCTTTCCTCAATAAGCATTTCCTTCTTTAGTTTTGCATCTTGAGTGGATTCAGTCCAAAACGTCAAAACTTTTTTTTTAACGAAGTTTCCTTTTTTCTCGAACCCATAAACAACTGTTTGGTTTAATTCAAATGTTTGCTAAGCACATGAGTTACATGATGATGGCTTGACGGGCTGTATTTGAATCGTGTTTTGCCCGGATGGTTTCTATTGTTGAACTTCATTATAATTTTCGTCGAATATCAAGTTATCTTGAACGAAATGAATTTATAAAGGACTATCTTTGATACATCTGTATATAGGCTTTGGCTCTAGATTGTGTGAACAATCATATCTTATGATAAAATAGATGAAATAATTTGTTTTGCATGAATATCGTACTTGCAATGTATCCATACAAGCCATAAGTATTCAATTACCTTGACCATCACTTTATTGTTCTTGATTTATCCATAACACCATACATTGGCACATCATAACCAAATGGTTGGCCGTGTCTAAATGTTTATCACGTAATTGTATACCATGACTGCTCATAGCTCTTACATATATCAATCGTTATGCAATTGAAATTATATAAATCGACATTGAAAAACATCGACTTGTTCATTGCTTTAAAATCATCATGCAATTATTTTCGTTAATCATAGCAGTGTAGTGATTTTGGGCACTACAGGACCCTTATCGCTGTCCTCGTAACTGTTTATAACATGTCAGTTATGCAACTATTGATATAATCAATGTTAAATACCTTTGTGAATGCTGAATCGTTGTCCAAACCGTACGCTGACCCGGGTCACTATCCGTAATCGAGGTCTTCACTGTTCGGGGGTTCTAGGGCAACTGCGCGGATTCGCGCCTAAAATTGGGGAAGGCGGGGAAGGGGCGATACGCACAACTAACAGGGATAAGCTCCCGAAACCCGAGAATCACCACACTCGACCCCGTTAATTTTTAAGAAAACG
>LQRL01062244.1:0-10428 GCA_001703475.1 Hydroides elegans | reverse complement strand
CATGTCACAATTCAGTGACTTTATAAGATGCTTAGGGTTTGAAAATCGAAATGTTCATAGCAAAAAAGTAATCAACTGAAACTTTTCTAGAGGAGCACTAGGTTTATGAAAATGTTGCATTTTAAACCAAAGCAAGTTATCCTGTAAGTAAAGGATTTACAAATTATTATCTACCTAATATTATTTCCTTAGACTTTATTAGGCAGATGGTGATCTTAACCAATAGACTTCTACGAAGTTAAAAATAACAAAATAGCTTATTAACGTATTAACAAAAAGAGTCCAATTATAAAAGTACAAGCGCGAGTGCCTGATGTTTTGGGGAGGGCATACATGAAATTCTTTAAAATAAGCATAAATTACTTTAAGGTAATTTCATGTTTGAGTTGATGCTGTTTTAGGGAGGCACATATAACATTCATTAAAATAAACACGATATGATTTCATTAAATCCCATGAAATCGTCAAGAGAAACGGCTTTGAGTTTATTTATTTTTTTGTGTTTTCATATTTTGTTTTCATATTTCCTTTTTTTCATATTGAAATAATTGTGTGCATCCAATTGTTGTGCCATATTTCTTAGAATAATTGAGCTTGGTTCTTTTTTGTGATGGTGGTTTTAATGGTGTTTATTTCCTCTTATTTAGAGTTTGAATAATTTTAGTAAAAAGGTAATATGTTATTATAATGCACACCAACACATACATGAGATATAAATAAATGTCCACGAGGTTAAAAAACATACTTACTTCATCTGATATGTTTGGGGTCGTTATCTTGCTAAAGGCGGTGTGACATCAGAGAGGGGAACCGTTTTTTATGACAAGGACGAAGTGTTCCATCTTATCATCATCGGTGAAAATTTTGGATTTTCAATGTAGCGTTTGTAGAAGCACGACGTAGTCTATGGTGTCGAAAGCTGCAATAATTTCAAGCATCACCAATGTAACGATATTAGGCTTATCAAACTTGCCCAAAACGTATGTCTGTACATTCTAATAGCAAACCAAACAAAACTCAATGTGATAGTATATTATATAATAAACAAATATATAAAAAATATATTATAAGGAAGTTATTATGTAAATATAAAATTACGTACGTATGGCGATTACCTTAGAATATGTATAGATATACACAGTCATATATGCAGCAGCTTATTGTTGATTTTCGTTCATGAAACATGATGTATCCTGTATAACGGGAGGTGGATTTTTTTAAAGTGATTGTCCAAATATATCAAGTGTCAATATCAAAAGGATGGTTTATTACATGCGTCTGTTTAAGTTTCAAATATATTGCAAATAAACACCAGACATATAGTTTTCATTCATTCACAGTAGTTAACAATATTCAATTCAGAATAATAATAACCAAGTGCAGTACTATTAACTTTTGCCCAAATTAATATTTAATTTAGAAAGAATTATAACCAAGCGCAGAACTTATAACTTTTGCAAAACGCTTCATTACAAACTTGTTCAAAACTGAAAGGTTGGTTGATAAACGCGTAAGAAGCACCGTACCCATCCGTGTGATCACGAAAAAAGAAGAGCAGGTCTTGGTAAAAGCCGCATCCGTTGGCACCCAGTAGCTCCATTGCTGGATTGTTTTGATATGAACTGTCACCCTAGTCTTGAGTATTAGCTGATAAAAACTTAAGTTGCTATCATATATGACCGTAGATTTTAGATACTTCTTGTCAAGATATGTATATTTTCGAATCTTCTATATTTGCTACATGCATATAATAACGTTCATTGTTGTTTATTTGTACTAAGTGGACCGTGTACGTGATAATTACTGATATGTTTATATGTACTTAGTAGACCGTGTACGTGCTATGTAGCATGTTCTTTATTATGGAATCTTCTAGAATTTGTGTGAAATGGTATAAATAGGAGTCGAGATTCTTTGCTCGTTAGATGCGGATTGATGATAATAAGAAGTAAGGAAATAATATTGGAAGTAATAAAGCAAGTTGAATAGAGCGGCGTTTTATTCGGACTCACAAACAAGACGTTGTACCACGGGGGCAGTTCCACAACACCGAGGGGCAGTATTGGGCAAAACTACTCAGCTGGTTCTTGACACTTCTAGACTTGGCCATCGATACAATGCATGCTTATACGGACATTTATAAGAGAATTCACGAATATGATATGAAGAGTTCATTTTCGACCAGCCATTTATAATCCTATAAGACAATTTTAAAGCATACAAGATACCAGAGAAATGTTCGAAATGTCAATTACAGACTTAATAAAGTATATAAATAATATTATTTGAAAATAATCAATAATAAAAGAGAAGATACAAGAGAAGTGTTTAAAAGTTAAATTACAGAATTAATAAAGTCTATGAATAATAGTTTTTATACATAATTATTAATATGTAATAATTTAGTATTCTGAATTTCAAAAACACATGTATTTGAAAAAGTTTAAAAAACGCAATGTATTGCATATTGTATAACTATGGTATATATTGAGGTCTCCAATCGATAAAATATACTCAGTTGCACCCGCCTTCATTTTCTGCCAATTTTCGTTTGATCTCGGTTTTTTTTTTCATTCTGCAGACGCATGTACATGTCTTCAAGCCATGACAATCCTGTCACTAGCTTATCGCAATTGATCGTCTTTGACAACTTTCTGAAGGTTATCGGTCTTTCCGGGTCGGACATGAAGAGCTAATCCTCAGCCAAAAGAATAATTCTCCTATAATATCTAGAAAAAATATCGATGTAAATCTCAAGGCCGGACAGTTTGACGACGCGGGCTGATGCATGGAAGCCCATTGTTTTATGCTTCTGAACATAAGATACCAATCTCCTTTGACTATCCGGACTGAATCGAGCTCTTGTAGCTTAAAAGTGCCACATACGTTTGTGCAATGAGCGTTGTCAGTGATTACTCGTGTCTCTGCACAGTGCATTTATTGGTTGCCTCAATAATAATGATTGTTCACCTGCGTCAGGGTGACGTTTTCTAGCGAAAAACGTTGCTTTCGGTGCGAAACGTTTGCTTCTGCGACCGGCATTCTCTTGGCGTGGTTGAACCTTTTCTCTATATCGCTACAGTTGAACTAAGTGGTTTTTCCGGTCTGATGCAATATTAATAATATCAGGACTGTTAGCAAAAATTGTTTGTGGTACATTTATGTTGAAAATATAAACATATTTTTGACGATTTTCGAACCTTCCTTTTATTCATTTATTTGTGTTTCTTTCATTATCTCAGTAACATATATATCGTAATTATGAATTTGATATTAATTTAGAAAAATAGTTTTATTTCAAAAATAGGTCAACCTATCAGCGCCGCCGTTTCACTTTGCTATCACAATACATTTTATTGTTGGGTTCCAATTTTCAATACATTCTTGCGGGCACATTATGTCCCATTTGATATGTAATTCAAACGAAAACTTACATTTATGTTCGAATTCTTCATTGATATAAAGACATCAAAATGTCTTTTTTTTATATTAAAGATAACAATACCTTTCCCTCTTACAACTCGTCCTCTGCCTCTTTCTCTATCTCGCTCCCACCTTCTTCTCCTTCCTCACTTTCCTCCTGACCACTTTGAATATTTTATTCATTTCCTCACTCACTAGAACCAGGCCAGACAAAGAATGAATGCCACATGTATGATTTAACTGATAAAAACAAAACTCACGTGTCACATATCAACTTCAAACATGGTATCAAGACTACTCATTAAACATACATAGTTTGAATTAATTCTAGTCTGAACATCAATGAAAGACACAATATGATCCACATGGGATTGGCCGTGTCGTGCAAAAAATACACTTACCTACCTATCTATACTGGGCCATCGATAAAAGGAATGCTTGTACGGCCATTTGCAGCCAAATATTCGAATATAGCGGCAATGGTCCATTTTCCACCATCTAATGAACGATGGTATAGGTCAATTCTAAAGTTTAAATAATGTATAGCATCAGATTTGTTAATGATAGATTCTTGTATGCATTACAGTTCACAAGATGTTTTCTAATTCATCGAACACTTAAAACTATTATCATATATAACTTGTCAAACCATTTCAGTCGAATAAATTACACAGATTGAATAATATATCATTCAATTAACATTTGTTTAATAATTCGTTATATTATAATTTATGTGACTCAGGAAACATGGGGGAAAAAATTTGTAATATCATCTTATGGAGTATAATTTCCTATCAATGAATGAATTAAATATAATGTTCGAAGATGAAAATCCCTGAGACGTCGTTCAGCTGCAGACGAACATTCGCAACGAAAGAACATAACTTGGGCCCGGCGCGTCGCGGGACACGACAAAATGTCGAATACGTTAAATGCAGTTGCCAGCATTTTTGTCATTTTGCTAATTTTATTTTTCAATTTGTCATTAATCAACGTGAAAAATAGCAACAAAGGCTGCTGCATATTTATTCTCTCTCTCTCTCAAAAAAAATCCAAACCACACTACGATGTTTTTTTTCAGTTTTTAAGTCGTTTTTCGTCTTTCTTGCTTAGATCCTATAAGCCTTATTTTACAACAAACACTGACTGGTAGTTATCGGAGGCAATGTACACTCCATTTTTGTCGCGCGCAAAATATTTCAATAGTCTGTAAACATTTTTGAAACAAGACTCACGTAAAAGTGCACGAGGAAACGCATGTAGTCCTGCTTTTCCGTCGCCATCCCCTCCTCATAGGAGTCAAGCGGCCAATCTCTTGGCGTGTCCATGTTGCTTGCTAAAAGTTAGCATTTCTAGTTGCTTGACGGGTACTTGATTGCTCGTCCATCTTAAAATGCGACAAAATGTCAACTTATTAACTTGTAACTTATGTACATTAAACCAACTTTGTATTATTGATTGCAATTGTATACATAAGGGGTTCATGTTATAAATATTATAATAAGCCACATACTAATACTACTACGTAAACGTTAAACGTGAGCAGATATATTATATATACTAATTATGTCGTATTTGACTATAAAACCATTACATTCAAAATAAACGTACATATGGCGATAACTTTAGAATATTTATAGATATACAGAATGATATTTGCAGCAGCTCATTGTTGATTATTTGATCTACATATTTTAATTAGATGTTTAAATATTTTATAAGATGCACGTGCACAAATACATAGTTTAAATCAATTTTAGTCTGTACATCAATTGAAGACACAATATGATCTACTTGGGATTAAAAATACACTTACCTTACCCTCTGTACTGCCATCGCGTCCTCTGTCTCTTACTTCATCTCGCTCTTCCGTCCATCAATTTCTTTCTGAGTATAAAGATATGCCATTACGTTTCATGTAATTTGATTTAATTAAGAAGCTAACTTAATGGTCAACGTATCTATATCTAAAAGCAGTAACAACGTCAAGCTTACATTGTATGCAGGGATGCCTCGCTTAAATGAGAATACAAACTTATCAGAAATTTAGTTTTACATATTTCAACATATGAACTCTGCGAATCACACGCCTATAAGCCAAAAATATGTTGAATTGTATTTGTGTTTCATATATAGATATATATTAATATAAATTGTTATAAATATAAAGATCCAAAGTGTTAAAATACCCTCTTACGGGCACATTACCTCCATTTCCTCCTGTCCTGACGTTGAGGCCGCCGGGCTGCTGGCGGGGTCTGCCGATGTCCATTCATATCTAGGTCCGGCTTCCACGAAAAACGAGTATTTATCTTATAATATCATTTTCCCAATTTGCTTGAGTTATCCCCTTGTTTTCACCTAAACAAGTCACTTTCTGACTTAATAAATTCTATAAATAATAACAAATATGAATTATGAATTATATATGATAGATAAATTAATATAAAATGGATAATGGGCCAGGGCAACACTGATCATCTTGGCCAATTTACGTAAGATGCCCAACCGAACCAGAGGTTCAATGAAGGAATCATGATTACCAGCCCCCGCTAACATAGCAACAAGCTCAGGAAATGTGCTGACACCATTATCAGCAAGATGGGACGCGGCTTTGGGCCCCATCAGTGCATCAGGCTGCATCCATCGTTGAACAGATTCTTTAAATGCCTCTTCATTACACATGACTCTTGCTGTTTTGATCCTTTGGTTTACAGATAAAACACATAGAAAATGCCAATATCGGATTGGAATACATAGATATACAAAATTAAAGATTATGTCAAAGCTATTGGGATATATAATTAAATCTATATGTTTCAATGAAAAGGTTTGATACTTTATAAAATGCACGTGCACAAACACATAGTTTAAATTAATTTGTGTCTGCACATCAATGAAAGAAACAATATGATCCACATGGGATTGGCAGTGTCGTAAAACAATACACTTACCTACCCACCTATACTAGGTCATCGATATAAGGAATGCTTGTACGGGCATTTGCAGCCAAATTCACGAATATGGCAGGTATTGTCCATTTTCCACCATCCAATGAACGATGGTATAGGTCAATTCTAAAGTTTAAATAATGTATAGCATCAGATTTGTTAATGATAGATTCTTGTATGCATTACAGTTCACAAGATGTTTTCTAATTCATAGAACAGTTACAACTATTATCATATATAACTTGTCAAACCATTTCAGTCGAATAAGTTACACAGATTGAATAATATCTCATTCTATTAACATTTGTTTAATACTTCATTATGTCATAATTCATGTGAATCAGGAAACATGGGGAACAATTTGTAATATCATCTTATAGAGTATAATTTTCTATCAATGAATGAATTAAATATAATATTCGAAGATGAAAATCCCTGGGACGTCGTTCAATTGCAGACGAACATTCGTAACGAAACGACGTAACTTGGGCCTGGCGTGACCCAGACCACGACGAAATGCCTCACTCTGGTCTACCTGTTGTTGGGCCTTCATGACTGCCTCTTGTTGGGCCGTTTCGGCCCAGGCAGCCACCTTAAGTGAGGCGTCGGGTTAAGATTGTTTGGTTATCGAGACCCTTCTTCTTTTGCGTGGCGGCTGCTGTATATATCAAAGAAATAACAGCGTCTAACTTACGCATGGTTCAGGGTGGTAACACTCTTACGTTGCGACGTCTTCTTTTGCGTGGCGGCTGCTGGCCCTCCTCGTGTTCGTCCTGCTCCCGCTGCCTCACCACACCCCGTCGTTCCTGTTCACCGTCCTGCTCCTAAGTATATATCAAAGAAATAACAGCGTCTAACTTACAATGCATGGTTCAGGATGGTAACACTCTTACGTTGCGACGTCTTCTTTTGCGTGGCGGCTGCTGGCCCTCCTCGTGTTCGTCTTGTTCCCGCTGCCTCACCACACCCCGTCGTTCCTGTTCACCGTCCTGCTCCTAAGTATATATCAAAGAAATAACAGCGTCTAACTCACAATGCATGGTTCAGGGTGGTAACACTCTTACGTTGCGACGTCTTCTTTTGCGTGGCGGCTGCTGGCTCTCCTCGTCTTCGTCCTGCTCCCGCTGCCTCACCACACCCCGTCGTTCCTGTTCACCGTCCTGCTCCTAAGTATATATCAAAGAAATAACAGCGTCTAACTTACAATGCATGGTTCAGGGTGGTAACACTCTTACGTTGCGATGTCTTCTTTTGCGTGGCGGCTGCTGGCCCTCCTCGTCTTCGTCCTGCTCCCGCTGCCTCACTAGATTTTCTGATTACAAACTGATTTTCTTATGTTGAATCAAATGCCAGTGATAACTTAGTTAAACACGTTATCGGATAGGAATCGCCCTCCTGTTAAAAAGTGAACCTATTTGAATCTTACCTTTGTCTTTGCACAATCCGCACCGTCGCGCCGTCGCACTACGCCCCCTACCCATGCCGCGGCCTCTATTGAACCCGCCTCCTCCAAGAATTATACAATATTTAGGCCTATTCAAAAGAGAGTTAAATGCTAATAACAGTGCTGCCACTCGAAAAAAGTCCAAGTAAAGTACCAATACTTTATAAATAAAGTATATTTTCGACCGAAATAAAGTATATATAAAATGTTCCCTGCAAGTTAAACAATAACATTTGACACTCTGATTTGAGATGATTTACACATTAATGTGAGCTCGACTGTGAAATGAACGCAATTCCAAATTCAGGTATATGAAGTTAAAAAAAAATAAAGCACTAATTGAATTATTTATTTATTAACATAAATAATTTAAGCTATGCATCGATAAACATGTAACATGTTTTATAAAATGTTTAAGAACTATTATCTTACAAATTTATAGGTAATATGTAATATATGTTATCATAATGCAAACATGAACACATACATGATTTAAATATTTTAGTATACACAATAGTGAAGTTAGTTACTTTAATGATGAGTTTTGGATTCGATATCTTGCTAAAGACGGTATGACATTAGAGATGGGAGCCATTTTTGTAGAAGTGTTCCTTCTTATCATCATCGGTGACAAAATATTTTGGGTTTTAGATGTAGCGTTTGAAGGAGCACGACGTAGTCTATGGTGTCGAAAGCTGCACTTAGGTCTAGCATCACCAACGCGACGATATTACGCTTATCAACTTGTCCAGAAAGTCATTCTGTACCTTCTTATAGCAAATAAAATAAAACTCAATAATGTGATAGTATATAATGAGATAAATATGTAAAGATATATTTTAAGCAAGTTATTGTGTAAATATAAAATATATGTAAATGTACATACACAGTGAGATCTGCAGCAGCTTATTGTTGATTTTCGTTCATGAAAAATAATGTTTCCTGTATTAAAGGGAGGTAGATTTTATTAGAAGTGATTGTTCAAGAATATCAAGTGTCAATATCAAAAGGAGGGTTCATACAGGTGTTTGTTTAAGTATATCAAGTATCAATATCAAAAGTTTTAAGTATATTGCAAATAAACAAACAAAAAATATAGTTTCCATTCATTTACAATAGCTCAGGATATTCTATTCAGAAATTTTAATAACCAAGTGCAGAACTTTTATCGTTTGCCCAACGCTTCATGACACCCAAACGAATCTTGTTCGCTGATAGGCTCCATGCTCTAATGTGACGTCTAGAGAATTTTATCTATTTACTTATTCATTTTTTTTCTTTTTATTTACTGTATTCAATAAACGGAATACGATGTTCATAAATAACCATTAGTCATGGGTGATTTGTCAAATTATTATCAATTAAAAACATTTACATACGCGGAGACGGGGTCGCTTGGGCGGCGGCTCATCTTCAAGTCGTGCCATTTTCTCTTTTCTCTTCTCTCTTTTTGTCTGCCACTGATTATCTTTGCCTCTCCAACTCTGAAACGATACGATTTTATCAAACTGTTATTTTTTGCAAAATGCTAGATCTTATTTGCGGCGAGATTTATGATAAACGTTGCTTTTGATCTACTATTTGAGTTATTATCAATTGAATCAAATTTAGTTGAAATGATAATAGCGCACTATTTTGTGACTTATACTTTTTTTATATTTTTCATAATTTTCATATACGCTAACTCGATCACGCTTAACTCGAAAATCTCCTTAAATTGAGGTGATTTCTAAATACCATGTCTTATAAATTAGCATAGTAAAACACGGGTCATCGAGGTTCTACTGTATCTCTTATGTACGCTGCCGAATTTTGCCCTCACCTAGCTGTTGTTGGTTGCGCAATCTATTGACATCCTCATCATACTGTTTCAGCAGCTCATCCTTTTGCATCTGCTCGTTGGTGTCCTTCCGGTGCTCCACTGCACCTTGGGCCACTTTCCTTTCGTTCTCAGCCAGGTACGTACGGCGATAGAGACGCGCCTTCATAATCTATTTTGAGATAAAATCAACATGAAATATATAGAATAATAAGCTTTTAAAGAGTAGGAAGGAAATTGAACTTCGTTTTATTTCTATACTTGAGGCGGGCGAGGCGCTCCTCCAGGTTATGTTTTTGAGTAATATGATTCAAATAAGTGTGGAATTGAAAGAGCTCATTTATGGTCTTCTGTCGGTGCTCCACTACACCGTGGGCAACTTTCTGTTCGTTCTCATGCATGCCAGCCAGGTACTTGCGGCGAGCGAGGCGTTCCTCTAGGTTCTGTTTTAGAGTAAAGGTGATAATAACTGAAGAATCGAAGCTTCATGATTTAACATTGTCTGCCTTTTTTAGTAAAACGGGATATCAATTAAACCAACTCTATAAAATTGTACCCACCGCCGCCTGACGTGCCCTCTCCGTGTGCAACCTCTTCTCCAGTGCCGCCATCTGGTAAGCGTGTTGAGCAAGAAGTGAAGTCTGTGTAGTTGATGTAGTTGGTGTAGTGGGTGTTGTCGGTGCGTCGTGCAGCACAAAACTCTGGTCAAATAGCCGGCATAACTCATCAATATCGTTGTTCGTAATCATTTGTAATAACACAAAGGAATGGTTTTAATGACATGTTTAATG
>LQRL01062237.1:242-10262 GCA_001703475.1 Hydroides elegans | reverse complement strand
TGCTTTTACAGCGTTCGGATGATGTTGCTTTGATGTGTGCATGATATGTCCTTTATAAGCCTCTCACCGTAAAATCAAAATATAAAAACGTTTATAAAATGTCTTTATAATGTATATGTTTATATGACATAAGATGTTGTTTAATTTGGTAATTTTCTTCAGCACTTAACCATTTTACTTGATTTCCTTTGAAATTCCCTGCTGCCTTTTTGAATTATTCAAACTAAATAACCGTTATCCCCCTTAGTGATATATTCTTCATTGTGACGCCATAAAGGCAAATACTTCACCCCTTGAACCCTTGGTTACCCCCTTCTATTGTGGTTGCCAAGTGATCGGTCACTAGGTCTCGATTGTTGATTGTTGCAACAATCAACAATCGGTTGCCTTCGTTTCCCTCCACCGGCTGTGCTGGCGACTATCTAGACGTCTGGTACTACTAACGAAGCATGTAATAGAGAGGTTGGGCTAAAAAGCGGTTTGGGGATCACACTTTGGTGATCAACCTTAGGTATGTTGATTCAATTGATTTTTTCATTTGCGCAATGTGATGGTGGTTGCTCTTAAATGTTATCCACAAACATACTTTTTATGAAGTTTTATCGCCTTGAAAAATCTTCCAAAACGTTTAAATACAGATGACTGACATTATATCAATACTTCGGTGTGTTAAATTAAATTCAAAATAACATTCAGTATTTTTCTTAATGAAATTAGCTGTTATAGCAATTCCATTAACTCGAAACCTGATGACTTATATATGCATTTTTTAAAAAATATACTTACTTTTATTGGTATAGAAATTAATCCTTACCTTTCAAAAAACAAGCTCTGTTTAGTCGGAATCACCATCTGTGTCACACAATATCATTGTAAATTGTTCAACATAAAATATATCCACATAATCAAAATGATCTTTTGTGACAATCACGTTTTAACGATTCCAAATAACTAATAGTGTTTTTCTAAGTTGGTTTCACAACATATTTTCGATTCATTGGTACTTTAATACGAAAGTTGCATAACTTCAAGCGTTATCCTGATAGTGTACAATATCGGAATCCGATAAAGATGGTGTATATAATATAATCTATCTAATGTTTTGCAACTCTAAATAACGAGTTTCTCAGCCATGGAGATAATGCTATATAATATCCATGAACGATATAGTCACATTGCTGATACATACACTGATAATCTTGGGAGGCTTTCATGTATAACGCATGTTGCCCCCTACACGTATTCAAATCAAGCGGAGTATCGATGTGTTCACGTTGGCTGATAATGCCTTACCGAATGATTTGTTCCTCGGATGGTTCTTGGCCTGCCAGTCACGCAGCACTCGGAGAATCTGGTCGACCATCAGGAGATACGCCTTTCGGATTCGGCAGCAATGAAATCGCGGTAAAGCTGCTGCGCTGAAATCCTTTTCAGAGTGTTCACACTTTTTCATATACCCTCTTGTCTCAACTGCTTCGGTATCAAAAAATTCTTCGCCGCTACCCAACATCACGAACTCACGCAGTCGCTCGAAAATGGCTATTGCCCATGTCCACCGATTGTTTCCTTCGATATCGGATTCATCGCATACATAGCATTGAGTCAAGCTGAATACGCAGGTCTTTAAGTCATATGTTCGTATGACTTTATGGATGTCAACAGTCACACCCAGATTGATGAGCTTTTGTTCAATTGGCTTGATAACATGTCCGATGCGTACCGCCTTTGCCAAACGGTAGCCTTCAAAAACGTGCGCCGGAAGAGCCTTGATCACAGCATTTTCAACTTGAGAGTACACGGTAGCATTTTTGTCGATTAACTCGCTGTATAAACGTGGAATCTGGTGGGATGTGATCGATGACATATGGTCATCATATATTTTTGTAGTGTCACCGTCCAATACTGCAGTGTCGTCGCGGTGCTGTAATCGTTTGTTTTGTGTTGAACCTCCATGAACCTGAGGCCGGTGCTCACGTGGCACAGGGAGAAAGTTGTGACGAGGGAGGGTGACGGGTATCTGCAATAGCGTTACAGGTACCAGGTCGATAGAGATATGCGTGTTCCGAAGATCCTCGTCGATCCATGTCATAAATAAACAGGGATACCTGGCAGCAGTTGTCAGTTCCATGCTTTCGATTGCCAAGCGAGGATGATGTAGCGTGTGCTTGAGCATGGCCACAACTGTTTCGAACAATGTTTCACATTTTAAATGATCTGTCAACGTGGAATTCGTGAGCAGCAAAAAATCAAACTCGTCTACAAACAAGGCTTGAGTACATTCTGCGGCGCTTCCAGTAAGTATGGGTTTCCATGTAGTACCGCGATATTTTTCCGCCATCGCTTTGCATATTTCGCTTAGCAGCCATGCAACCGCTTTTGCTTTTTCGTCTGTTCTATAACTGCTTGCACATTTAGCCAGTTGCTTCAGAATCCTAGGCATGATTGAGTCTTCAATAGCAATGGACTGAAATCGACTAAACTGAGTAGATAGGCGAGACGTAAAGAATTTATGCTCATCATACCAACTTTTAACCAGCACTGCTTTGTGACTATCGATATGTTTCAAAAGAGGTATATTATTGATTGTGAAATTCGAAGAGATCGCCCATTCTAGCAATTTTGCTTTTGAATAGGTATCCCACTCATCCTTACACGCTGCATCATCAATAGAGTCAAGCACAAAACGTATATGGCGAGAGATACCTGTGTGAATGATCGCTTTTATTAATGTCACATCAGTAGAATGCCTCTGAAGCCTATACATATAAAAGTCTTCAATTTTCTGAACATATTTGGAGTCGCTCGACACGGCTTTTGACCACAGCGTATCACAAAACTCAAGCACTGACACTGGGTGTAGACCCGAGATGGCCAAACAAAGCGTTCCTCGCAGCCATTGCTCATGCTCCGGGCCTACATGTGGTAAGAGAGCATCGCGCAGCTTCGTAAGAAAAGGGGGGTCATCGATCAAAGATTCTGAATCCAATTCCCCTATGATGGCGTTTGCGAGCACATGAAAGTGAGACAAATGAGTGAAAGCATGTAATAAAGCGCCATCGGAGTGTTTGCAGATATATAAAAATGCACTAGCAATATCCTTACACACATCCCTGAATTCGCTCTTTGCGATAGCAGCAGCAACACTTTCATCAATTTCATGCAAGCGTGTCAAATCGCCATCTTTAAATATTTCTTCTAGCTGCCACCTAGGTGGGTTGTCCCCCCATTCTTCAAAACATGCACTTTCGTTCGATGATGGTTCATTTGATTCCGAAGTTGCGGTTGAATCACTATCAAATATCTCATATGATATGGATATTGGTCCCAAGTGTTGGTCTTCCCACATCGCCATGGTTATGATGAAAATGAGAGCATATATGTGAAAAAAATATATCACGTAAAAAAGGAATAACTAAGTTGTGTTCTATCCATATATAGATGAATGAGGTCGGTCATTTTTCCTCACTTTGTTCATCTGAAAATTTGTCTACACATGTAGTTCTAAAAATATTTAATTATGAGTAAAATAGTTAATAAATTGCCTAATCATATTTCCTAAAACAGCTTGTATCTCTGTCGGCTTAACGTTCATATTTCGAGAATAATCCGTGTTTCTGTTTCAATTTTTATCCATTTATCATAATCGTCATAGATTTCAAGATAGAATACCAATATTTACATTTTCAAGAATTTTTCTTCTTTTTTTCGCATTGAAGATTTATATCACACAGATTATCACACAGAAAAACTCTCTTTCTATCTTATGATTCTTATGTCAAGCGACTTTAGAAGAATACATTATCCTCTTTAATAGTTAAACGTTTCCATACTTTAATATGCAGCAGAATGTTAATATGATGCCTTTTGTGTTGTTCTGCCGATTGTGAAACATATCAAACCAGTTCCTAATAAAAACGAATCTCTGCCATTATCGTGCAAAATGAAAGCTCACCACAATGACATCATTTCACACTAATTTAATCACATGGCTAATGTCATTTTATCCTATCAATGTTGTTTATTAGTTTGTTTGTTCAAATAACTTTAATTTTTCAACCATTAGGAATATGATCTTTAACCTTCTGGGTATTTGCTTATATCACTATTGTTATCTTATAATTTGGATTTGTTCCCAATCTAATGTGTGTGTGAAACATGTTACAGCATTTTAGATATATTTTAAGCTATAGTAGAATTTAATGTTTTTACCAGGAACATGTTTAATTTGACTTTTTCATGTCTCGACAGTGATAATGGCTGAACATATCAGAAAAATTTCCAAACATAGTAACATATTGACACTTTATGATAGCTCAAAACAGCTGTTTGTTTTTCCTCATTCGATAAAGCAATTAACATCTGTCAACCAATTGTCATTGTAAAATCTTAACCTGGAAACAGCTGATAGTTTCTACACTGTATAGTTTTTGTTTATGTAATGTACATTGTCCAAGGACTGTGACATACTTTGCACGGCTTCATTAACTCTATAACTTTTCGCATTTATTTCTATACACAAGTTTAGACTTTTATCGAGATTTTAAAATCACAACTTCACGATTCATTCAACCACTGTTTAATTGGTGTTTATAATTGTTTTCTAATAATTTGGGAAACAGAACCTAAAATTAGCAACAACAACCCGAATTATGCAGGGTTAATATGTTTGCCTTACATATTTTTCAGTAGGCCTATAAAGTATGTGGTTTACATGGAGACATTCTTATGTTTCCCATTTTGTAGTAACAGGATTCATACAATTTTTCAAGTACAAAATTCCATGACTTTTCCATGACATTTTCCATGACAAAACACACAATTTCCAGAACCCATAAAAATAAATTATTTTGTTGATAATTTCGCCAACATATTTATTTAATGGTCCAGTGTGAATTTCGGCTTCAGTGCGAACAATGATTCAAGTGTTCGCACTTAAGCCAAAACTCACACTGTCCGTCCAGTAACCCTTAAAACCTACTGACCCGACCGAAATGTTACTGGCCCGAATCTGCATACGGAATATTACACATTACCTTAATTTTCACGTTCACAAATACGCAACTATCCTTAAAAAGTCACGAGCGACGTGAGTTCACAAACGAATGTCAATTATTGAAGAGGGTACGAGCGCCGAAGTCGCGAGCGAAATTTTATTCATGAATCATTTTAAATTAATTCAAGTAATCAAGTATTCATGTCCTTCACTGAAATTCATGCATTCAAGACGACGGTCGTGTGTGAAGGTAGCGATTGTTTAAGATGCACAGCTAGCCTAATATCGCAGAATATACGAACAGCTTCAACTCAATCGAGCAAATCTTTAATCTGAATTGTTGAGTAAACCATCAAGATCATCACCTATTTTTTCTTTGATAGTAACCAAATTAATATTAGTAAATACAATACCTGAATGAATGAATATACAAGCGCCGGAGCCGCGAACGAAAAAAAAAATCGTAAGGGAATACAAAACCTTGATGACTGAAGATGTGAGCGCCGGAAGCTCGAGCGAAAATTTCCTGACACGAATTGAGGGAGCGATAAAAAAAAATGGTTATAGTGAAATTATTTCCAGAATTCATACTGGCCCGTCGGGCCAGAAACCTCAAAAAATATTCTGGACCGGCCGAAAAGTAAATTGCCAGGGGCCACCGTTAAGCGCGAAAACTGATTAAAACCAAGCAACAAACTTGAATCAACATTTTTCTTTTAATGTTGCCTATAATATAATAGGCCTTACCAGTATGTAACGATGGCTTCGGGATAACAATTTTTCCGTCGGGCAAGTGTAAAATCCGGGTTTAAATCTTTTCATTATTCTTAACACTGCGGATAAACAAGTGTATTTTAAAATGTTAAGACGGGCACATGGAATAGGCGTTAGCACTAGCCCTCAGGCAATCGGTTTACTGGGGTCTAAACAGTCTTAGACAAATCTAAGCATAATCCCATGTATAAAAATAATGAAGTTATTGTGCAATGGAAGGGGCGCAAAAAAATCTTGCTATATTTTTGAAGAAAAATTCATTCATATTTTCTAATTACAGAATTTATGAAAACATACTTTTTCCTTGACATTTTTTGTAAAATTCCATGACATTTCCATGACTTTTCCAGAAAAACAAAATTCCATGACATTTCCATGACACTCCATGACAAAAATATTTTTCCAGGTTTTCCAGGTTTTCCATGACATGTATGAACCCTGAGTAAGATAAAAAAAAGAAATAAAATCAAGCGCAATCGATCCTTCGTTTTAGTTATAATCACCCACCAATTTTATGTGGTTTCTAGACTAAAGTCCAGTTTCATTGAACCACTATGAGAATTATTTCAACAGAGAAAAAAGGACCGAGACAGAATGTACTTATTACCAGTCTTGTTTGTAGACCTACCCTTCGAAATCAACCACAGTTGATAAGAAGATCTAATAATTACTGGTTAAATAACACAACCACTTACTAGTGTGGTTTGCAGATTGAAGTCCTGTTTCATCGTTCCGACTTACTTGTAGTCTCAGTTCAGGCGCGTCCTCATATCAGCCATATTTTAAAAGACCATATCAAATTTATTCGTTAAACTTATTCATATGGCTTACCAGTTTGGTTTGGAGATTGAAGTCCTGTTTCATGGTCCCGCCCAGAATACTTGCACTGGGTCTCAGCTCTAATGCGTTCTGCAGCACGGGTCGGAAATCGAGGAAATTGAACTCTTACTTTATCATATGTTAAACTTATTGTTAAGATAACATTTTAACCTACCAGTCTGGTTTGCAGATTGAAGTCCTGTTTCATTGTACCGCCCAATATACTGGCACTGGGTCTCAGTTCGAGCGCGTTCTGTAGCACGGGCCGGAAATCGAGCATCTTGGATTTGATGTTCTTGTCGTCTGCTGCGACGCGCAACTTGTCTGTCCTGTTACGAAAATAAAGTGTGTGTTTATTGGCTTTGGAAGGGGGCAGTCGTACAATCATTGGATGGGCTTTGTGCTCGTACGATAAGCGATAAACATGTACAAATGTACGAGTTAGGGAGTAGGTCATTGTCTATTAAAGAGAAAAATATAACACAACTAAATCAACCATACTTGGCGTTTTAAGGTAAATTACAAAATTAGGACGACCTTATGTCGATATGGACTATTATTATTTTGCTTGTGATATTTGTATAAATAGGCTAAGTATTTATGTGTTTAAATCTTAAATATAAAACGCTGCTGACAGAGATGTCGCAATTCTTCATTTTCCCCAAAGAACCACAAATAACAGTACATGTAGTTTTATTCATTTGTAATGAATATTAGATTCAAAATATTTTCAAATTTAATCACTACCTGCCGATCATAGATTGGAATGTCTTGAAGCCTAATTTCGCCATGTAGCCGCGCACTTCCTCCGCAAGCATGAAAAAGTAGTTCACCACGTGTTCCGGTTTTCCCGCGAATTTCTTGCGCAACTCCGGATCCTTATGAAATCAAAAAATATAAATATCAAATCAACAAATGCTTAGTGAGATTTCGTTATAGAATCTACCATGCCATTATCTATAAAAGTACAGGCGATTTTAATTCATTTTGGCATTCGGAAAGTGAAAATAAAACAGACTTTAAGTTTTTTTCGATGCATTTAGACCAGTGCTCCCATTTTGCACTTGATATGAGTTATCGGTGGTACAAGCGTTTAAGCTGTTATTATGGGTATAAAGATCACACTTGCCATTTCTTTAACAAAATTAAACATTCCAGGCGAAGAAATTTCATAGGGTTCCTTAAATTACCTGAGTGGCGATACCGACAGGACACGTATTCAAATGGCACTTTCGCATCATGGTGCAACCGAGCACAATCAATGGCGCCGTCGAGAAACCGAATTCATCACCTCCTAACAAGGCCCCGATCACCACGTCGCGTCCTAGTTGAAAAAGAGGGGATAAATCAAGATCTTAATGGTCCATATGATTCAAATTCCGACGTATTGGTCTCTTACTACTTGAAATAAATTGAAACCGAAATAATTTCATAGTTTTGTATTGATCTCGTCTTGTGCAACAAATCAGCAAAACGGCCATCCCATGCACTTATCGATTATGTTCGAACCACCAACTTCGTAATAATGTTAGACTTACTTAAGTAGAAGGATAACAATGGGTGAAAGCATCTTGAAATTTACGATTTTTTCTCATTGCATGCAAAATACAAGTCTTCCGACCTGTAACTACATACGACAGCTTATTCTAAGCACTCCGCTAATAACCAATTTAAATTTCATACACAAACGAAACCTACAAAGACCACAACCACCACCCCTCCCCCCTCACTCACCCGTCCTCAGCTGTCCATCTACTTGCACGACCACCCTCGACCTCAGATCGTTCATCACTAAGGTCTGATGCGTCTCCGACAACCCCAGTTCCCAGGGCAAGCCGACATGCTTGATTCCCGTCCAACTACTAGCTCCAGTGCCCCCCTTACATAGACCAAAGACCCCACTCACCCGTCCTCAGCTGTCCATCTACTTGCACCACCACCCTCGACCTCAGATCGTTCATCACTAAGGTCTGATGCGTCTCCGACAACCCCAGTTCCCAGGGCAGGCCGGCGTGCTTGATTCCCGTCCAACTACTAGCTCCAGTGCCCTCTTACATAGACCAAAGAACCCACTCACCCGTCCTCAGCTGCCCATCTACTTGCACCACCACCCTCGACCTCAGATCGTTCATCACTAAGGTCTGATGCGTCTCCGACAACCCCAGTTCCCAGGGCAGGCCGGCGTGATTGATTCCCGTCCAACTGCTGGCCCCGGTGCCCCCTAGACAAAATCCCCCACTCACCCGTCCTCAGCTGTCCATCTACTTGCACCACCACCCTCGACCTCAGATCGTTCATCACTAAGGTCTGATGCGTCTCCGACAACCCCAGTTCCCAGGGCAGGCCGGCGTGATTGATGCCCGTCCAACTACTGGCCCCAGTGCCCCCTAGACCAAATCCCCCACTCACCCGTCCTCAGCTGCCCATCTACTTGCACCACCACCCTCGACCTCAGATCGTTCATCACTAAGGTCTGATGCGTCTCCGACAACCCCAGTTCCCAGGGCAGGCCGGCGTGATTGATGCCCGTCCAACTACTGGCCCCAGTGCCCCCTAGACCAAATCCCCCACTCACCCGTCCTCAGCTGCCCATCTACTTGCACCACCACCCTCGACCTCAGATCGTTCATCACTAAGGTCTGATGCGTCTCCGACAACCCCAGTTCCCAGGGCAGGCCGGCGTGCTTGATTCCCGTCCAACTACTAGCTCCAGTGCCCTCTTACATAGACCAAAGAACCCACTCACCCGTCCTCAGCTGTCCATCTACTTGCACCACCACCCTCGACCTCAGATCGTTCATCACTAAGGTCTGATGCGTCTCCGACAACCCCAGTTCCCAGGGCAAGCCGGCGTGCTTGATTCCCGTCCAACTACTAGCTCCAGTGCCCCCTTACATAGACCAAAGACCCCACTCACCCGTCCTCAGCTGTCCATCTACTTGCACCACCACCCTCGACCTCAGATCGTTCATCACTCAGGTCTGATGCGTCTCCGACAACCCCAGTTCCCAGGGCAGGCCGGCGTGATTGATGCCCGTCCAACTACTGGCCCCAGTGCCCCCTAGACCAAATACCACACTCACCCGTCCTCAGCTGTCCATCTACTTGCACGACCACCCTAGACCTCAGATCGTTCATCACTAAGGTCTGATGCGTCTCCGACAACCCCAGTTCCCAGGGCAGGCCGGCGTGCTTGATGCCCGTCCAGCTACTCGCCCCAGAGCCCCATAGACCAAATTCCCCACTCACCCGTCCTCAGCTGTCCATCTACTTGCACCACCACCCTCGACCTCAGATCGTTCATCACTAAGGTCTGATGCGTCTCCGACAACCCCAGTTCCCAGGGCAGGCCGGCGTGCTTGATTCCCGTCCAACTACTAGCTCCAGTGCCCTCTTACATAGACCAAAGAACCCACTCACCCGTCCTCAGCTGC
>LQRL01062233.1:0-11734 GCA_001703475.1 Hydroides elegans | reverse complement strand
TTGTCATTGGTCCATTTAAAGGGGCCTTGACTTGAGTGGCCAATGAGAGGCCTGAATGAGTCTCAGTGGTTTTCAGCGAGGCACAAAATAATGATGGTTTCGACAAAATTATGTTTCATAAATGCTAAATATCTCGACAATAATATAACAAAGACTCATCAAAACCATCTTTGATCCATATCTTTATTATGGGGCAGATTATATTTTTGATACATTTTTATTTGCGAAATTTGTCACCCGCATAACTTTGTCTTAAAGGCTATGAACAAACATCAAATGTATACCATAATGTAACATATAACATGAAGTTATTTATCGGCTGGTTAAACTTGTGAAAAATTATTTTGGTTGATAATAAACGTGGAAAATATAAATGTTGTAATGATGTAATGATGTAAGCAACCTCGAATCTCACGACATCCTTGTAAAGCTTGAAATGCAAACATTATGATAATTAGCTAAGTTGACCCTTGAAACTTATTTTGTCTTTTTTTTTATTGGCTGCCTTTAATTAGCAATGCGAAATACACATTGACTAGTTATACCATTTAACACACGTCAATAAAAACGCATATTCAATAAAGTGGAAGCTGAGTAGGCGGGCATAGTCGTTGTAAATATGACGTAAATATTGCATTTAAGTGAAATGCAGCGTTGGGACAGCCCTTCTTATGTTTGGCTGTTTTGGTTAGGCGAATGCATGTATTAAAGGGTGGTGTTATTTAGAAGTCTAAGTGAAGAAAGATAAATTGGATAGACTATCCATGGCAACAAGCATGAGAGATCATATATGTTAGAACTCGCATGGAATAAAAAATGTTAATATGTAAATATGGTCTAGATAAATAAGGTTTCAATTTCATTTCTCATAAAAAAAGATAGCAGATTTATATGCTCTACCGAGCATAATATTCCTCTCGTTCTATATATTGCTTTAATACGTATTATTTTTTCAAGTTTGTTCTATAACATAAAGAAAAGTGTCGGACATGGCATTTTCAAAAAAAAAACTCAACTGATTTTAATACCTGCGAAATTTTCGTAAACGAAAAGATCGCAGAAAATTAATAGGATTTTTATTATGATAATTTGTTATCTGTTAGACTCATTAACTGATATCTCAAAACAGCAAACATCCATTTACTACCATAATTCACTAAGCATTTTGATTAAAAGTGCTTATTAAATAGATGAAACGGTATCCTAATGATGCGTGAGTGAAAAAAAAATCATCCGCACCCTAGAACAAACATCGCATGTAACCAGGTAAAAAAGAGGAAGATGAAGTTGCAAAATGCATGCGTCAGTGCAATAGTTTTAGACGTATTTAAAATGTAGTTCAATTAATGTTTCCATTAATAAAATAGTCTGAATATGGAGATGCGGGGAAACCCAATGATGACTGATGATTTCATAGACGCACCTCAATAGCGAAGTGGAAACCATTTACCATAATGTCTTTAGATTTTATTTAAACTCATAAGCTATTAGATATCAAAAAAAGGTTATTGCATTTAATAATCCCATAAAATGATATAATGACAAAACAATGAAATATGTCATACTAATTCATGCTGACCATACCTATGGGAATGTTGAACCCTTTTATGAAATAACCAACTCGACAAGACGTCAAAAAAGGCCCAAGTACGAAAAGATGATCATATATTTATATCATTTTGGTCATTTGGTTATCTCAGTTTCAGTATTATATGTGGTTATAAAATGTGAATGTATATTGCTATAATGGGAATACGACACGAGATTATATATTGAAGGGAATTATAACACTCTGTCAGCCAAATCTGACCGAACCCGAAGGGTGAGTTCAGATTTGGCTGACAGAGTGTTATAATTCCCTTCAATATATAATCGAGTGGCGTGTTCCTTTTATTACATACCTTCCATAAAGAATAATCTATTTAGATACATTAATTTCGCTATTCAAAAGCAACTGGCCACGTAAGCTCAGTCGGTTAGAGCGTTGGACGAGCAAATGCTTTGCGTCATTAGCACTTAACAACGTTTGTTTACATTTTTTGATCATTAATAACTCATTTAATAGTGGATAAAAACGTCTAAAATTTGAAACATGACAAGATTATTCTATATTTATTATGATTTATTCATAATTTTACTAATATCATAATATAAATGTGATCATTGAGGTCGATTTGCAACACATGTAGTTGGCTAATTTTGTCGAATTTTAGAGATGCAACGGGTGCCCAGGTTCGAAACCAAGTAAATGTGTTATGAAAACAAATGTTTCTGTCATCATACAGCCTTTAAATGACAACTGATGATATATTTTGATAATAACTACAAGATTTATTAACACAGTCTTTACTTTTGATGAATAAATAAGTGTTTTTGCGACATTTTTTGTGTGGTTGTCAAGCTGTCAAGGCAGAACAGTAGACATTGTTTTAAAGTTGATAATCAGTCAATTGTACTCACAAGCAATAGCAATTATTAATGTATATTATAAATAAATCAGTATTTATTTGATATTTCATACAAAAATTGTAAAGGGGAAAAAATCAAGCCCAGGCGGGGCTCGAACGCGGGACCTCTGGCACCGCAAGCTGACGCCTACACCATTGGGCCACGGTGTATTCATGCATCTTGCATCACTTATTAACATAGTAATAACACTCGATTTATCGATCTTTAAAATTGCAAATAGAGATTGGCGTCGCAGATGCTCAAACATAACTGCTTACATCCATATGATGCCATTCTCTGATAAAATACGCTCAAAATCGTTTCTTTTACTAACTACTCAAAACGTAAAGTTGACGCAATTTGACGTTAATTGGGCGATAAGTCCAAAACGAGGCTATAGTGAAGACGATAGGAATTATCACACTCTAGGTTTTTTCTTATATGTTCTTTATACAGGTATGTAATAAAACCATTTATTACCATAATGTGACAGACATAAATCATAATCTCTGATAAAAATATTATATTCAAAGATTATTTCACATTGAAAGCTTGGAGAGAGAAAAAAAAGATTAGCTAAGATCCTACAAAATTCAAACGATATTTATCTAGAGAAACATGAATGTGTGTACCACCAGGGATATTAAGCTTTAAGGCAAGCAATAGACATACAGAATAATGTAACAGGCAAGCAAATACATATCAACCAATGGTTGCACCAGGATTTAAACAACCGTATTACATTTCATCATTACCGTTCCCGAAATTCTAATGACCGTTGAACGGTCCCACGAGAAAGTAACCCGAAAACGAACTACAATGACATTGATTTTTGATATATTATGTTTTTTTACATTGTTGGGTTACATCATGTGGCAATGGCAACGAATGGCTACGGTTAGAAAAACAAACTGAGTGAGCTTGTGAGTATCTTATTGAATATATCTTCACGGAAGTCAATAAAACGCATTAAATATTGAGCTTTTTGCATTAACAGAAGGGAACTGCTATGCTTTTTTTAAAAAAAATATTTGTTTATATGCCTTAGGTTTTGAGCGCATACCCTACGTGTTGTTATGTGATATATTTTGGTCTTATTCGGCCTCTGTGTTTTAGTTGTTTTGTCATATATGCAAGTAAAGGTTTTAATTATTCCAATCGTTTGACTCGTGTGTGTATGTAGCCCTTTTGACTGATAAAATATATTCTTTGTGTAGATTAAACCATCACAAACGCTAGAAATACAGTATGAGGAGAATGAACTTCCGAATGCATACCAAACTCAGGTCACATAATGCATACACCCATAACATTTATACCATGATGAGGACGCACAGCTTTCGCATACTGTCTATACATAGCAAGCCAATGTCTTGCAATTCTTAGGCTATCTTGCTCACACCAGTTTTCCTTTTTAGTCTCATAAACTTGTTATATTGTTTCGAGTCCGCGAATCCTATATCTATTGATTTTATGGCATTTGTTATAGTAATGTTATGTATAATGTATATTCAAAATATTATAAGAATAATATTATGAAATAAAGTAAAAAGAAAACAACATTGCTTTGTATTGCCTATCATGTACCGTACTCTAGATTTTGCAATGCAATTATAAGTTCATGTTCAAGCATTCATATATTCAATCTAATTTAAAACAGGTACATCAAATAAAAAGAAATAAAAACAAATAAATAGCAGTTTAAAGAATATGCAGATATTTACAAACAACAAAGACTACAATTTGACATGTTTCTTAGTTGTTTAATATTTATTTATACATAAATCGTTATATCAATGACAATAAGGATCACAAAATATAAATACAAAAATAACAATAGATTAGCTCTCAAGCAAAACACCTGAGTTATCACCTTATAAATTGGACACAGATAAACAAATTTCGAAACTTACATTCGGGCGAACAAGCCAAATAATTTGAATATTCTAACATTTCAATGCAATTATAAACTAACGAATTTTGAATGCTTGTATAAAAAATTCAATAATGTAACAATCATAAACCCTTGTTAAAGTTACATTATTTGTTTTTTATCCAAAGAGCATATTTGCTTTATCGTAACTCGTAAAAAGATATATGTTTTTTTTTCGAAATCTTGTAACTCGATATTGTTCCTTTTGCATAACAATGTCTCCTCTTTAACAACATGATGTTCCATCTTCATTTTTAATGCGACAAAGTGCTTTGCTGCTTTTAAAATCAAACTCATATCCAAAATTTCGAAAATCATTTTTATACATGTTGTAAAGTAGGCGTTTCTTTTCATCGGATACAGTTTGAAATTCGAGTAATATTTCTCTGTTAAACGTAGTGTTAGTCTTCGATGGTTTTGTATGTGAAAGTTGAGTTTAACCTCTTTTTCTATTTTTGGACAGCATTTTCATTGTTGATTTATTCAATGCTAATATATCAAAAACTCCACTAATATCATGTGAAAATGTTTCAACTCGACGAACTTTATTGTAATTGATATTACAAAAATTACATCTATTATTAACTGGATTCCAATGATTATTTTTGTGTTCACTTAAAATAAAATCGGTAAAATTATTGAAAGTTTCATTAAATTCCCGTCCTTCAAGGGACCTATTTTTATATTTCATCCAGGCTCGCACTCGTTTGACGTGTGCCAGATAATTATAACGTTTATGTGAATTGGTTTCATTAGCATACCGTGCCATAAAATTATAACGTTGATGTGATTTGATTTTATCGGCATACGCAGACAACATTCGCGTAAATGGATTACGCAATACGATTATTTTATGATAATCATGCAAACCAACTGGCTAATCCACATGCACTAAACGCAATCTGAATTGTATTAGCACCTCAGCATGATGCATTCGTTTGTTAAAGGCCATAACCTTTGTAATATTTCCATTTGAAGCTGAGAATGAGTCTTTAATGTGCTACTAGCTACTTTTGGAATGAAGCAGTAAGCCACTTGTTTTACATCATCAACTAATAGCCAACCTCCGATATACTGATGTTGTTTTGAGCATTGCATAGTCCGTATGTATCTCAGACGTTCCTCGGATGAACAAATATAAATACCAGGACTTGATATGTTTAAATCAGCATGAATTTCTCATGTGAATCAGAGCTTGGTGTTTGCGACCCATATATAACGAACGTGTATATTATCAAGAACGGGCCAATTAAACTTATAAACAAAAATGATTTGATATTCATCTTTCATACAATATATTGTATATATTGAAATTATGTTTCCGGTTTCAATATCCTAAATCATAACACAAGTTTTGGAGTCTTGCAAATATTGCATTATGTTGCAAAAATGATTTTTCTCTGTTTGTAGGTTTTTAGTCAAGTTACCACAATGGATTTAGCGCACACACAGACAAGCGATTATTATCGAACGAAATCTAATAACAATAATAAAACGACTCTAAAATAATCATTATTCATATCATTTTGAAAAAGTATGTCATTTGTGATACTGAATAAAATATTTTGTTAAAATATCTTCATCGTATGATATTATTACACGATTGACCATACACAGTGTTTCGATATATATATGTATTGCCACTGTGATATTATTAAAGGGTTGTCATTATGCTCAAATATAGAGCAAACAGTGCTATACATTCAAACCCATTTTGATCTATATACTCTCACCCTTAATAGCAGCTGTTTGTTGAAAGAACATCAATATGAATTTATAATTATAAATGTAAACGATTTTAACGAAACAAGGCGCAGATTAGTTTCCAATAAATTACCCTTCTACATAGGGTGAAGTACTTTGTGATGATGAAAATCACAGGGCTTCCGTATATCGACAAACGCATATTTTTATATACCTTTTTGACGTAATCCCCTTAAATATTGCCATCTCACCTCATGTTGTAGCAAATTCTGTTTGATGCCCTGGTATGTAAAACAATTACAGAAGTTTAGGTAACGTACCAATAATCTCATTATTACTAGAAACATCGATAATATAGCCTATTTTAGCAAGTACATGTACCTTGATCTTAGTCGAACTTTTTGTAAATACCTCGAGAGCGTAATTCAATACTACCACTCAATATCCTCTCTATCCCCATTTTTAATAAGATCAAAAAGGTAAACGCAAACATATTCAGCCGTAGCACGATGATGAAGTGTATATCGCAAAGAGGCAACGGTAATCCGCCGGACTCAACATCAACGGAGAAAACAACGTTCGCATGACATATACATGAGCGAGGTCTAACCACATCATGCTGATATCGCCCTTTCTCGCCTTGCCCTCACATAGTAGTTGGATTATTACGCTGTAGCGTTCCCACCATCCGAAAAATCCCTCAAAATCTTTTTGGGGTTGCCGTATCTATATATGCATTCGTAGTCATGTATCTGGTGAGGGACACTCAACGATTTATTTTTTATAATCTCAATCCATTCATTTTTTAATTGAAGATGATAAGATATCTTTAAGATAAGCTTTATACGCTGATTTACATCAAAAGGTTTATTCTGAATTTGCAAGCAAGAAACCAAAAAATGATACTGCAAGCAAATATGCAATCTCCTACCAGAATAAAGATTTCAAGCAATCAAATGTGTATTAAGTTATTCTCTTACAGATTCGTCTACAGAGAATAAATTTAGATACATCTACATTGGTTGATATATTTAAAACATAATCCTAGAGTAACATAATCGTATGGAATAAAATCTTTGTTCTATTCTGAAAAAGTTGCAAGCAAGGAGGAGCTCGATAATGTTAAGGCATCCATTATCAATTTTGTCGCTTTCATGGTTGTACGTCAGGGTAAAGGTTAGTTTTGAGAATATATTCAAAATGTTCTCTGCGTTGCTTTTCACCGTCGTCCTTTTGTTTCCCTCTTTCATTCTTTATCTATACTTACAAGCTGTATACACCACTTGCTTAGATTATATTTTTCGGTATTTTACATTTTCTGCCAGTGTGTTTTCCAGGATAATTACCAAGTCTTCTTCAAACATATTCCATTTTTTTTTGCTGGATGGTCAGTTAGATATGTCGCGTCCAATATCTTTTCACTGATTTTATGTCTATCATTACTCTAGTTTTCGAGGATCTGTCACATTGTAGTTCAATTATGTGACCTGTATGGTTCCGGGAAATGAAATACAGCTGTTTTTATGTCAACTATTATCGGCCATCAATAGCTGTCGCGAAAATTCCGATGTCGTTTTAAGTCCTCTTTTGATGCTTCTCTTAATGAAACAAAAGAGATAAACTTTAGAAGGATTAATCGAAAAAGGACACACTTTTCAGGTTCTGTTCACCTTTTGTCCCAAATAGCTAATAAATTGTTTAACTTTGCCGTTGATATGTAAGAAAATACTATCATATCAGTTTGGAATCATGTAACTATATTTCCAATCACGGATCATGGTCTCAATACAAACTGGTTTTATGATAAACGAACAATGCTTTAAGAAAATGTTGTATATAAAAAATGAAAATGATTTTATCAAATATGCCAAATCAATCAACCATTCCATAACTTAAGACAGTTCAGTGGATGCTGAGTATAATTTCATAGCTCAACACTGTAAGTTATAAACGAGTTTCAAACAATAATGCTCCACATTAAAATTGATATGTTGCAAATGCATTTGCGTTTGAAATTGGCTTATGAAATATATTGAATGTAATGATTTTTTAAAAAGCAATTAATTGGCTTAGTTAATTTAAGGTATGATATATGTATTATGATAAAGTGATTTTAATAGTGCCGCTAATGAAGAAATGTCCAATGATTTTGGGCAGTTATCATACCAAAAACACATAAATAACAAAACATTTCACTGATAAACATCGAACAGATACTTTCAAATCGGTTATCTTAACCAAAACATAAGTGTTTCATTTTTCGATAATAACACCTGGCCATTATAGCAGGTGTAATGAGCCATATATTGATACTGGGATTTATTACTTTGAACTCAATAACATTATTCTAAAAGGCGATAGAAGTGTATTTCATTGATATACAAAACAAGCGCAAAGAAAAACGATTTTTGACAAATTCAACATTAAAGATAAAAGGATATTGCAAAATTCGTCATTTTTATATTATTCTTTCTAGTGTCCATGTACGTTTTTGTGCATTCGAAAACGAGTCTTATACTGGTGTATAGGCTTTAAACCGATTGTCATGTCTTTATCGACTCTGTGTATGAGCCGTTTCATGCGATGCTATAAAACGCATCATCTTTTGAACAGAGATTAAGTAGAGAAGAATTTATGTTTGGAACAGATGATAAGGCTGTAAATATGTTGTGTATTATCGTTAAAATGTACATATGTGAAATACGAGATCAAGAGAAACAATTTTTTTTATTGAAACTCTTTTAAAAAGAATATTTATATGCATAGCTGCCGAAAAAAAACTTACTCAGCGAAAAATACTTTCTTATTAAATGGAAAACCATACGACACTTGTTAATTCTAGCTGTAAATATAAATCAATCTATGAGCCGTAATAGTTCTATCATAACAGTTTATATCTATATGTTATGGTAACTTTAAATTTGTTTAGAGTATTCTAGAAGCGTTTTGTGTTATCGTGTTTCGTTCTGTATTGTCTTTGTCACCAGTCTGTATGAATGTAAATGTATTATATAAAAAAAATGTCAAAAATATAATAAAAAAAAAAAAAAAAAAATCTTTTGAACAGCATACAGTACAGGGGTCACTCTCAGTTTCTCATATCTTCTGATTCACTGGAGAATCACTGGAGTTTGTAGTACGTCATAAAAACTTCGTAAGAGGAACCCTAGCTGTAACGGTTTCCATTTCGGACACGTCATGCGAAGTTAATTTCCTTGGTGTTGCCGACAACCACCTTGTCCATATTCCTTGCGTACTAAGCGCTATCACTTGTGCTTGCGCTTGTCAGTCTCACTTTCTTGTTCTTTACTCTGGATGAATTTACGACTGTCTCCCTCTTGTCAGTTTCACTCCACTTTCTCTGGTTGCTGAAAATAATTTCTGCAAAATATGAAATATGTTTAACCAATTTTATGGTTTGAGCGTAAATTACCAGGGTGATATTGTAAGAAAAGTATCTCTTACATTTGACAGTAAATTTATTTTGAGAAAAAGGTAAAATATATGTGTTTTGCTGTAACCTTTGTAATAGTTTGAGCGCGGATTACCGGGGAATGTTGAAAGAAAGGTCACTCTCACATTTCAATGTACATTGATTTTGTGACAAAAGTAAAACAAAAATATTACAGAGGTTTTTTTATCATACATTGAACAACTTGAACTGGTTATAACATCACAAAAAGTTATTATTATTCAATTTGATATATTTATTTGGATATATCGATACATTTGAAGATGTTATATACCAATGCTACATAATTAACATAAAAGCATAAAAACAGTGTGTATATATGATAAAATAAGCTTTAGAAATAAATTATATTAAATTGCATTCTTTAAATACTTGTGTTTTTTTTTGTAGATAGTCAATGAGGTTTTACTGAAAATATTAGATAATGCATTATTTCAAAACCTCGTCCAAATGATACCGAGTAAACTATGCAACTATTCGAGCAATCCAACAACGAAAATAACATAAGCATACATGGGCAATTTTCTTCATTGCACAATGAGACTGAAAGTACATTGATTTTGAGAAAAAAGTAAAATATATGTAATTTGCTGTAACCTTTGTTATAAGTGTCAAAACATAACATTTCTGTTTAAAATACATGTTATCAGGTATTTAGTCCCATACAAACTAGTCCATTGACATTTCCTTATCAATTTTGTTCCTAAATTGAGAGTAAAAGGAAGGCGTCACACAAAATCATCAGCAACACAGTGTGCCCTTGTCATTTCTTAGGCTACAAACCGCTTTGTTGTGTTTAAAATCATATCCGTATCCGAAATTTAAGAAATCATTCTTATATATATCGTATAGCAAATGTCTCTTCTTCTTTGATATATGCTGAAATTCAGGCAGTACTTCACTGGATAATGTAAGGCTTGTTTTTGATGATTTCTTTTCAAGAGCTTTTGTTTCATTCCTTTTTCTATTTCTACTTAGCATATCTAGTGTTGAAGTATTTAATGCTAAAATATCCAAAATACTGCTGATATCATGGGAGAATGTTTCAACCCGCAGCACTTGGTCATAGTCGATGCTGCATAAGTTACATCTATTATCAACTGGATTCCAATGTGAATTTTTGTTTTCGTCTAATATGTAGTCGACGAAATGCTCAAATGTAATGTTTCGTTTCAATCCGTCTTTTAACTGATATGTGTTTTCAATCCATGCTCTTACTTTATTTCCTAGTTCCACGGCGAAAGTCCTGTTCATATCACCATCGACATGAAATTTATCGTTGTACACTGAAACGACTCGAGTAAATGGATTGCGCAATACGATTACTTTATGATAATTACGCAAACCAACAATGTGATCTGCACGAACATAGCGCAGTCCAAACTGTTTCAAGACATCGGGAAAATGCATTTTCTTCTGTGCATTCATAACCATTTTCATATTGCCATGGGAAGAAGAATATGCCATTAGAGTCTTTAGGGTACTACTGGCTGCTTTTGCTATGAAACAGTAAGCCACTCGTTTTACATCATTTACTAGCAACCACCCATCCGCAGGCTGGTTATTGTCATTTGTGCATTGCATACTCCGTATGTAGTTGAGACGCTCCTCAGATGAACAAATAGAAGATGTTGTTTGATTGTTTAGTCCAAAAGCATATTGTCTGTCTAAATCGAAACTGGTAATCGTCAACCCATGCATGAAACATGTATAAATGATAATTAATGAAATTACAAAACTTATAACCAGAAGTGTTTTTTTAGTCATTTTGATGTGTTCTGAATAGGTTATTTAAGAACATACAAATTTCTAGATATCTTAGATATGATTTGTAAAGAGCTAGAAAGTATGGGTTCGCATTTTCATTTAATCAATATTTGATGTACATCTATTTTAACACAAATCCTTATTGATTGTTCCCATTATGGTTCAAATATTGTCTTCAATTTGTGTTTACACCATCTTCGATCATTCACAGTGCACAATCTATCCTGATAAGATTTAACTGTCCATCAATACTGGTTTCCATGTAAGATACTATACAATTCACAATTTCCGTTATAAACGTAATGGGTTTCATAACTACTTCAATGGCTTATCCATGAGCCACAATCTGTGCACATATTTAAAAAAAAAACGTTTGTCTACCATAAGTATTAGCGATATATTTGAATTTA
>LQRL01062231.1:6641-24236 GCA_001703475.1 Hydroides elegans | reverse complement strand
TTTCTTTCATCGCATGATCTTGTTATTTGCAAAATAGTTCGTTATTTCCAAAGTTAATTTTAGTAAAAAACTGACCATCCTGCATATACGCATTGTTGAAATTCACGGGGGATCCAAGGTCACTGACCTTCTAGTTACACTGAGATCGACATCGGGGCTTTGGCCTATTAGCGATTCATGCACGTTGCAAGGGTTTACTGCATTGGCACCTTTGGTCTCTCGGTGAAACATTAATCGAAATAGCGTCATTTTTAGCATGAAGCTGGTTATGAAATCCTCGAGGTTGATGATTTCTCCAGGTTGAAACCATGGTAACGACGCTATTTCGTTGCCACAAACGGCCCTAATACGCAATGCTTTGGCCATTCGAAAACCACTTTTGATATTCTCCGGCAAGGCAAGCATAACGGCGTTTTCGGTCAATGTATAAGACACGTGAAAATTGAAATTGTAATCGTTGCTATGACGTGGCTGTTTGGCAATGAGTTCGATTTTTTCGTAGTCTCCTATCAAGGGAACTGGTTTCGAAAGTTCCTTTACTATGGTTTCCTGGTCTTCCGGTGGTACCTGAATCACTGGAGCCAAATCCACATGAACCGTCATGTCTTTGAATACCGGTCCTCGCCATAGGAGTTTGAGACACGAGATTTTATCCTTCAAACATAGACAGTTCTGTGGGATATAAAGGTTGCCTATGCTTGTTTTACGGGTCCGGATTATGCGTAGAGCTTTAGCTATGTTTCGGTAAAATCCACCTGCTAGCTTCGCCGGTTGCACCTTATCCACGACACTCATCGGGTGAAAATAGGAGTCTTTCTCGGCGTTGACTGTGCATCCTACAGCACTGACATTGTTTAATCGAAGACCTTTGACTTGTTTGAGGTCACAGATGGTATCGAATTCATCAGGCATGAATGTTTTCGTACCGTCTATGATCGAGCCCGCAATGTATGGGATGAATGCTAGCGGGCTCATATTCGGGTCAGCTTGGATTATACCAGCAACTTCCATAAGCAAATCTCCCACGCATTTCGTCACCAGTTTTGTTTCTTGGTCGGCGTCTGAGGCGAAGTTTGATGGCGATACGTTCTTGATACACTGTGGGTAAATAAGTTTATCGTTCATGTCGCTGTTCGCAGCTTCGAAGGTCGTACCACATTCTTTTACGAAGGTGTACCACGCTTTCATTTCTGCCAACTTTGAGCTCAGGTTATGGGGAATTTCCTTTGTAAGTAGACTAATTAAGAAGTGATGTATATCTGGTTCGCGACACGATACCTCGAGTGCTGTCCGACCGGTAGCGTCTTGCTGTAGTATGTTATCTGGCGTAGCAAAATGTTTAACCCAGGGAAACACATTAAGACGTACGGATGCCGTGAGTGGAGTTTCATTCGCAATACCGTTTTTCTTTAGGGTTTGTTCAATCTCCGTAATCATCATATCTTTGCTTAACAGCTCCAATATTTCAGGCCTACATGCTTGCGCAATGGCATATTGAAGAGCGTCCATATCGTTCCATAACGCTGTCAAATTGGCGCCGTGTTCCAAAAGAAGAGTACATTTCGGAAGTGAATTCAATCTGATTGCACAGAAAAGAGCGGGTTCTCCGTGCACAGTCTTGCTATCCGGATCTGCACCTTTTTCTAGCAGTTGTCGACACACCTCAATGGACGAGATTTCAACCGCCAACGCTAATGTATGCTTGGCTGCATTCAACGATGCAGGGGTTAAGACATCAAGGAAGTACTCCGGTATCGTAGGTGTGTCCTTATAATGACGTATGACGCCTTGATTGCGTATATAAAACGATACAGCACTCTCACTCTGGTTATCTAGGGTATCTAGATTCTCTGCACAAACGCGCTCGCAACGAACCATCTGTTCCAGCGGCTCTATCTCGCTATGCACCGCGACACCAGTGTCAAATTGATAGTTTTTTGGATGGTGCTTCACGACCTCGTGCAAAGCGGTGCGGCCGTCAACGTCTCGAATCGTGACGTCACAACGTGGATCGCGAAGTAGCCGTTCGATCGCCAGTACATTGCCGCTAGCACAGGCCAGATGTAGCGGGGTCTTGCCGTGTCTATTTTGTAGGTTGATATCTTATCCGGGATGGTGCAGCAACTGTGGGATAATGGTGTCGCGTTGGTTGATGGTGATCGCGACATCCCAGCCATACATGGCTTTAATGTATGGTACGTGGTCAATGGGAAATATATGGCGCAAAGCTCCGCTATCATGGGCAGCCACGTGGAGAGCTGTTGATCCTTCGTTATCCGCTGCATTCACATCTAACCTGTCATCTGCGAGCAAAGCTTCAACTGCGAATGAGTAACCATAGTAACTTGCCTCAACAGCGATCCTCTTTGCATCATAATCCACCGACAAAATATCCCATTGAACATCCTTGGGGTCATACGGAACATCCTGTATACTTATGTGATTAGCGTTTGCTGAAGTTGCGTGATGCAGGGCCGTTTGGCCCATGGCGTTTCGCGCGTTTATATCGTGATCACGTGAGCGAAGGAGATCTCGTATTGTCTCGCCTTTGTCCTCTCGTGCAGCCACGTGCATTGGGGTATCGCCGCCATAGACTGTGGTACCAGGTGCACGAATCGTAGAACATGCTCTTTCATGAAGGATAACTCCATCCGAATATACAAAACACCTGGTATGTTCCAGGTTTAAATTCCCTTCTTTTGGCAGATTTCTGCAGTAGGTTATAGACATGATAAATTGTATGTATTATTTTGTTTAACTTGTCATAGCCTAATGTATTGTATTTCCTTATATCCAATCAGAAAGCGAGTTGATTGACTGACTGATATTTTTATCGAAATATACTCATCTTGTTTTTAAATAATTGTAATTTAATAATCGTATCCACATGTTTTTTATCATTACGTTGTCCGAATCGCTAGACCAGTGTTACATTAATACAGACATATGTTCACTCTCAATGTTGCTTGATAAGATAAATTCTCTTATCACCGGCTTACTTATCCCAAATATAAGTACAGATGTACTTGAGACAAGCTTGATACTTATTAAAGACTTCATTTACCGGTATTATTATAATTTATGATGCTCACCAATACTGCGAATTGGCCACACCACACACTATATTTTGAGAGATGAAATGAGATTACGGAGGCTTTGTTGGTTGCAATTTATAACAATAGAGTCTATAAATGAAGGGGACTTCACGACCAAATAAGGTGTTCCTCTCTTGTGCAAGCTAGAAAATATTACATATAAAAATACATGCAAAATAGGGAACACCTTTACAAGCTAAAACTCGTGAAGTCCTCTTCATAAATCATTCAATTTGAAACTCAGATATTCAATTAAACTACATGTATATATCCTTCTGTTATTATTGATCCATCTTGACATATGATAAATTGTTCATGATTTGTCGCAACGGAATGTAAACACCCACGCATTACTCTTAGACGAAATTGACCTTGAAATCCTGAAACATTGATACTCATTGATACTCTACTACAGACGAAAGAAATTGTATTTATTGACCAAAACTGACACATACATATTCAACTGTCACTGCAACGAACATACATACATACATGTACTTACAAGTTTAAGTATAGGTATACAATCACGTTTACAAACAAACGTATACATACATACATGTCAATGTATATTTATATAAAACATGCATATTCTTGAAACGTATTAGAGCAGTTTGAATTTTTCCTGTACTTAAATCCATAGGAAAACGAAAGTCTACTGCTGTTTCATCATGGTGCATCTACTCTAGCCATTGGGTAATTAATTGCATCCACGAGTCCCTTCGCAACGAACCGTTCTAATATTTGCCCACACATGGTGAGTATCGCCTCTCGCTTGAGACAACACTCCTTCGTAAAACCACCATGCTTACAGTCCAATATTTTCTCGCCGTAGAACGATTTTATCAGTCCATTTTTGGCGTTGAGCGCGATATCTACATAGAGGGCGGCTGCAACTTCAAAGGGGCTTTTGCCGTTGAAATCCAATGCTTTGCGATTTTTGTAATCATATTGGAGACAAATCAAGGCCATTTTGAGCATGAAAGTCGTGATGATATCTTCGGTACTGACACCCTCATCGGCGCTCAAAATGCGGTCCAGTTTACAAATGGCGCTTATGCGGAGCGCCTTTGCGATACGGTAGCCCATTTTGACGTTTACGGGAAGCGCTTGAAAAAAGGCGAGTTCAGTCATCGTGTGTGATACGTTGAAACTGAGTTCGTGCGTTCGACTGTGGCGTGGCTGTTTAGCGATTATATGGATATCTTTGTAGTCTCCCACCAAGGGAAAGCGTTTTGGCAGCTCTTTGCGTATCTTGGTTTTGGCGTCATCGGGAATGGAAAACGTCATTGTTAGATCGACGTGAATCGTCATATCTTTGAATACGGGCCCTCGCCATAGCAACTGTAGACGGGCGATTTTCTCTTTCAAACACAGGCAGTGCTCGGGTATGTAGAGATGCCCGATATGTGTACTGTACGCTCTCACGATTTCAGCTGCTTTGCCGATGTATTCGTAAAATCGAGCGGTCAATTGTTTCGGTTCGACTCTATCTTCAAAGCACGCATAACGAAATGGTGATTCCATGATTGTATTCCCCAGCATGCAATAGGTTCCCCTGGCTTCTTTCAGCAGCAACGGTGCTACTTTTGAAATAAGACATGCGATGTCAAATTCATTTGGCATGAATATTTTGGTATTTTCGCTCATACTTCCGGTAATAATTGACTCAAACGCAAGGTGCTCCATTTCTGGATCATTCTCGAAAACATGTGCTAGTGCCATCATAAATCGGAAAACATGATCAGTGATCATAGCCGTCTCCTCTTGACCATTCTTGGCCATATTTGTCACCGATGGGTCTTTGATAAAAGATGGAATATCGTTTCGATCGCCATCAGTTTCGTTCACAGTTTCAGCCACAGTTGTGCCACATTCTCTGACGAACGTGTACCATTTTCTCATACCTTCCAGTTTATCACTGTTCCTGACTATAGTTTCTTCATCACAGAGTGAGGTCACTAGCCGATGAATTGCTGGATCGCGCACCGATAATTCCAAGGCACTTAGCCCAGTATCGTCGGCTTTGGATACATCACATTGAGCTGCGAAATGAGCTATCCATGGTTTGACACCGAGTCTCACGGAAGCAGTTAACGGAGTCTCCTCGGCAATGCCATGGATTTCAAGGTCACGCTGGATTTGATCCATGGATATGTGCGCACTGACTAATTCAAGAATTTCCGCTCTACAGGCATGGGCGAAAGCGTATTGACATGGGGTCATGTCTTGAAAAGTGGCTGTCAGATTCGCTCCGTATTTGATCAGGAGTTTGCATTTTGGTAGCGAGTCCAATCTGATGGCACAGAATAGAGCGGGTTCGCCAAACACCGAAGTACTGGAGATATCTGCTCCGCTCTGGAGCAATTGCTCACAGACGTAAGCGGTTGATATTTCCACGGCCAAAGCCAGTGTGTGTTTAGCTGCGTTTATAGCGGAAGGGGACATGGCATTTAGTACAAATGACGGGATACCAGGGTGGTCCTTATATTGTTTGATCACACCTAGATTGCGAATGAATATCGACATTACACTCTCACCCAAATCATCAATTATCGTTAATGTATCCAAAATGCGTTCACACTTGAGAAGATACTCCAAGGGCGTTGTCTCAACGTGCTTACCAATGCTCGTTTCAAAAGCAATGTCGGGAAAATCATGCGGATGTTGGATGGCAGCAATATGCGTTGCTGTGTAACCGTTTAGATCACGAATCGTGACGTCACATCTTTTGTCGTCCAAAAGTCGTTGTATAGCGCAGCAGTTTCCGCTATCACAAGCGACATGCAGCGCTGTTCGTTGATCTTTATCCTGTTTATTCAAGTCGATCTTTGGATGCATCAGTAATTGCGGCAAGATGGTCACGTGTTCATGAATAACGCGTATGACGTACCAATCGTAAAGAGGTACATATAATTTCTCAAAAATATACCGATTTGTATCCTCATTCGCGGCCACAATATGAAGCGCCGTTCGTTGATCATCGTTCACCGCATTCACATCACATCGTTTATCAGCTAATAGGAGCTCAGCGACAAACGAATAACCAAAGAACTTGGCTACTGCCACACTCGTTTTTGTCGCTACATCGGTGGCAATGAAATCCCATTTGATATTCGCTGGATCATAGGGCGGATCCTGGATGCTCACGTGGTGTATCCAGGCGCATATCGTATGGTGTAGCGCTGTCTGACCGCGCTCGTTTCGCGCGTTTATGTCGAAGTCACGTGACTTCAAAAGTTCCCGCGCTTTTGCGGCGTCATCTCGTCGCGCGGCCTCGTGCAGCGGAGTTCCGCCTTCGTGTGCGTTCATTTTGTCGAAGTTCAATTCGCGACACTGGCGTTCGTGATGTATGAGCCTGTTGTTTGGGTTTGGTGGTTTGTGTTTTGGATATAGCCACGATGTTCGCGTCAAGTGCATGGTCTTTGTGTTATGCTTTTCCTGGAGAGGAAAAATCAAGCCTTGTCCCTTCATGTTTTGTGGAGCTTTTTCAAATTAAGTCTTTGTCATAAATGTATCGTATATAACTAAATACTTAATTTTACTTCCTCGTTAAGACCTTAGTCACCTTATAAAATAGTCATTCAATTAATAATTGTTAATATAATATACAAGCAGTTTATATTTCGATGGAAAATGCGAAATAAGAAAGCCACCAAATACATGTATGTTGTTCCAAATCACGGAAAATATTACTAAGTATGCATTGTACGTCCATTTGTTTGAAGAGGACTTCACGAGTTTTAGCCTGTAAAGGTGTTCCCCATTTGGCCTGCATATTTATATGTAATATTTTCTAGCTTGCAGAAGAGGGGAACACCTTATATGGTCTTGAAATCCCCTTCTTTGTTTGAAGTTTTATTAGGTAAAGCAAATACGATGTGAATGACCTGACAGTTATGAGACATTGCAGCACCCTAAATCACAGTTTGAAGAGTGTACTGGAGGTATACATCGAAAATATAATATAAAATATCTATCTTTTTCTGTTAGGGTTAGGCACTAATTCACTAAATATCTTTCATTAAGGAATGTTAGCAAAGAATCTTAACTAAAAAAACCATTTAGAATGATCCTCCCGCCAACCCCCACCTTAACACCCATACTAGGATATTTTGACTTATAGATTCTTGAAAAATGATATTATGGTGTGTAAAATTACTATAAAAAACACCATGTAAAAAAAAACTTTACTTGAAGTATAGTATACTTGACATATACTTTTCAAACTGTGATTTAGGGTGCTGCATGAGACATTCAGAGTACTTTCTACCTGGGCGTTTCATATTGAATGTGCCTAGACTGTTAATGTTGCGGAGTGGTCAGACAGAAGAGAAAATCGTTGAAATGCGAAAGAACCCTACATCCATTGAGATGTTTACTATAACAGAATTGAATTAGATAAATGTAAAGTAGTAATATTTATGGAGAAGTAGTTATATATTCATATACTTATTTATCAAAACGAAATCAAAGTATTACATTTGAATACCAAATAAATTATGTGTATGTACTTTTTGTTATTCATGTACAATGTTTGCAACATCGTAATTAAATGTAAATGCCTATATACAAAAAATGTGATTTATATATATGTTCCAAAACATTCATGCCTAATCCTAAATATCTGTAATTCTCGCAGAAGCAACATAGCAGAAGCCCAGCGTCTCCCTCAACAGTGGCTTGAGACGATCGTGGCTGACATCGTAGCGGATGGAGACAATTCGAAACTATGTACCACGCGTCGCAGCGCGGGGCTGCCCTTCTATATCCAGGTATAACTAATGAATATATCGATTAAGATAATAATCAAATAAATATATAAACAACGATTAAGATATACATGTTCTTAGGAGGGATGATAAGAAGGATTCAGTGGGTAGGCGTAAGATTAAACAATCATAAGTGATTATTATACCGTTAAGTAGTGGCAAAGCTTGTGTATAGTTATGGAGGAACATAACGAGAACATAATCAAGCGACTAGTGTTATTCTGCTCACTATTTTTCATTTTTCTCACATACATGAACACCGGCACATAGTGTCTATATCCGTTATAGCTTCTTATATTGATATAAGACATATTTCGTACATTAGTAGTGCCTTTTTTTCACTCTAGGCCCTTGTATCTACTGAACCAGCCTCAAGCCAGCGATCGGCTCTCAAATGGCTCATGGCGCAACTCATGCCTTTGGCTCTGCCTTCAACACCGGAAGGCGACACGGAGAACACGCCGCAGGTAATGGTCACGTGCTAAGCTTAATGAGACGATAGCAGTTATTTCATTGATTATTAGTTATTGATTAACTGACTGTTCCGATGATGATGTTTCGATTTACTTTAGTTTGTTATAGTAACGTGTTATACTTTTGCTTATACGTACATTTGTTTGTGCTCAAGCGCAAAAAAGTAACCCATCTTAAAATATGTTATTTTTATCGCTCCTCCTTACTTGTAGGTGCACGCGCTGAATATTCTGCGCGCGCTTTTCCGCGACACTCGACTGGGTGAAGATGTGACGCCGCTGATCGCTGAAGGCATTCGCGCCGCTGTGCTCGCGTATGCGTCCAAGTTCTGGGCCATTCGCAATTCGGCAACACTACTATTCAGTGCACTGGTAAGTTTCAATTTATGTATTACCGATTTATTTATTATTTTTCTTAGCGATAGAGGGCTTTGGCAGAAATAAAGATATTTTTGCTCTTTTTACCAATCTATCTAAAGTTTAAAAATAGACATAGCTTTTATGCCTATTTTATAAGAACATTATAGCGAGAACCTTTCTTGTATGAATTAAAAATATAGATTGCTGCATCAGGTTAGGAATAAAGAAAATGTAAATATGTATGATCCTGATTCAATGCAAAGATTGATCATAAAATGTTATCAAATTTTGATATACCTGTATGTATTATGCTGAAACCCAATAGATCATAAGTCTATTTCCTTTCCAGGTCACTCGCACCTTCGGTGTCAAGAGAAGCAAGGACGATAGCAGTAAGAAGAATTGCATGACGGGATACGTGTTCTTTAGGAAACATCCGCAACTTTATGAATTCCTCATTCAACAGATTTCTCAAGCTACTGAAAATATCGGGTAGGATTTCACAATTTTTGCTTTTATGAATACCTATCAACAATTTTGGCTCCGAATTTTAATCTTAATTTTATAAAATCGACATGTGCTTGTAAACGGTACAATTACGTAAAATAACTTTCCAAATCTCATGTACGATGGTGCTAGATTATGTTTGTGTAACATTCACACGTTCCTCCGCCACAATAATTCCATGATTTCCTAAGGTAAAACTAAGCATCGTCTATTTTCAACCGAGAATTTTTATATAATTATCAAACCAAATAAAACTATCAAAACATTTCATGTAATTCCTTTGTATGTGTTTCGCAGGGGGTCTCAGGGACATATGGCGCTACAACCAGGCCTATATCCGGTACTCATGATTCTAAGCAAACTACTTCCTTCCGTCATTGATGACGCGGCAGCATTCAGCATGAATGCCTTCATTCCACATGTTATCAGGTACTGAAGTACGTTTGTTGGTGTGTTTTAAGTTAAAGAAGATGTTAGAATATATAGTTTGATAAAATGCATATAGTTTAGGCTACAAGGTCTGATTGTGTTATGTTTTGACCTTCTGCATTTTTTCTGGTTGATATACACCTACGTCCGAATCGTAATAATAAACAGAACAAATGTATTAAGTTTCAGAAGTAATAGCACTAATAACCGTCACTATTTAACTGGAACATATTATGTTTAAACATTTACATTAAAAGCTACGATCTTAGAGTTAAACAACATATTATAACATATTTGACTCAGATGCGCGGGCAGTGCAATCTTGAAAACCCGTCTGATGGCCGCTCGCGCCATTCGCCCCCTGGTGGCCAGATCTGACCTCGCCGCGACCTTGTCACGCCTCATTGATGACGTCACGCCAAGGTCATCCGAAGAGGTCATTCCGCAGAACTTCATACATGGTATTCTTCTTCAGGTAAAATTAGGATATTTGCCATATAGGACGTGTAGCTGAAGTTGAGACTTAGAGGAAAACGGGGTATTGATAAGCATGTTAAACGAAATAAGAGGTTGTGTGAGATAAGATGTTTTCTCATGTAATGAAAACTATGAAATATATTTACAATGTATTAGTTACTGTTTCTGTCACTTTTTGGTTCTGACTAGATTTTAGACTTTGAATACTTTGTCATAATATTGATATCTTGCTAGGATGTAATATTGTGTTAAAGTTCTTTCCCGTTTCCCCACAAAATTTTTTGCATGTAGGGCCTACATGTTAGCCTGCGCATTAATGTATTGATATTTTTAGAGAAAGAAATACAATATTCATATTAACAGATCGACCATCTCCTTGGTGATATAGAGTCCCATCCGCCAGCAATACTAGATAACATCGCTCTCGCAGTTCTGCCGAAACTTCACCAACTGCAACACTATGCCTCAAGGTAAGGGGTCGTTTGTGACTATTCGTGATCCAAAAGGATTATGAAGTTGGTATAAATGTCTTCCAATTATCATCCATTACAGTATACGCTATATCCTTAATTCTAACAACCCGAATTCAAGTGCACCAATGAACAAAAACATATAAAAACAATTGAAGGGCTCCGTGCCAAATTGTGTTAAGTCTGCAATCGACGTTTTGAAAAAAAAAAGCACTAAATGTTTTTAAATTGGTCATATATATAAGAATTGTCAATTAGCCAAAGGATGAAATTATTATGATCGCTTTTATTTTGTGTCATTATTTGAGTATATATAACTACATTTTGGCGAAACATGTTAAGTAGACTTACCACATTTTTGCACCGAGTCCTTGAATAAGTAATCCAAAACTTGTGCGATCGCTAAATCAAATGATGTTTGCCTGGAGCCGATGCATTCAAAGCAGGCCGACAAATAATTAGTTTTTTTCTAAACAGCCCGAATGGATAAAACAAAGAAAAAAAACATAATTTTTCCACGAATAAATTGCATTTATAAAAATTATTAGATACTATAGATATAGCCTTTATTTATTTCCCTCAGACACAATCGATGCTGGATGAGCAGAAAAGTGGCTCTGCAGATTTACTTCAAACTCGTGCGAATAAACTTTTCCGAGACCCACCAAAAGCGTTCGTCAAATAGCCGTCGCCCTGAATCACAAAGTGCGACCACATCCGAAACTCCTGTACCGGCAACGGAAGAACAACAACAATGGGAATTAATTGAAGGCATTGTGAAAGAGAGCACAAAGTTCATTGTTGAGGAAATGACGTACATTCTTCAGTTCCAACAATTTAAAGCATTGCCACAAGGACCAATGGATGACCCAACACCCCCGGGGCCTGGTTATATTGAATTCATCAAAGAAATAGCCGCGAACCACTTATCGTTTAAGTTGAACAATACACGCGTAGACAATGTGGAAAAGCAATCGTTAGTCTTTCACCTCCTTCGATCAAATGTGTATGAAGTGCAATTGGTTGTTTTGGAACAGCTCTGTGTCCTGCTCGACAAATCGTATGTAAGCGATGAAATGCTGTATATCGATACAGTACCGAGTGCAGAAGATTCCTCATCATCGGAAATCTGCAGTATATTGCGACATTCAAACGACCTGCTTGGAGAATTAGAAAGCATCGTATCAAGCGACGACGCTTATCCTGAATGTATTTCTCAATCATTGGAGGTACTTTATTTAATGGATGATTCCGTGTACGGAAATGAGCAACACGCGTTGACGTTGGTTGAATTCATAAGAAAACTCTTTCGTTTACTCGAAAGTTGTTTTGACACGACGCGCAATACTGCGTTGCAAGTGCTGGGCAAATGCCTGGCGTCGGCTGATCTCGACAAATTGGCTCTGGTCACATCTGTAAATGAAGGTGGAAATGATGTAGTTGTTGAAAGTTACCACGATGAAGTTGATGAAGATGTCAAGACGGAACCGAAAGGCGAATCAAACACATTAGATTCGACTGAACAACCCGAAAATAACGGAAATCGTATCGTCACCATGGAAACGGATGGCAACGGAGAAGTTTCTATGGACGCTTTGATCGACATTCTCGAGGAACGTTGTGGCACACGGCAAAGCATCGAGTGTCGCCTGGCTTGCGCGCGATTCCTGCTGCATAACACGCGGACACTGTTGATTGCCAAGCCTGAGGTGCATTTCACAGGTTGGTGTCTTTGTAGTCACTAGTGCTGATTTTAAGATGATACAGAATATGGTAATGGAATAATTTTTTAAAAAAAATAATGCATGTATTTCGGCAATAGATAATTAAATTGCCAATAAAAGTTTGAAAATTTACATTAAAAATTTGAAAAGGTCCAATTTATTACAAATAAAAGTGTCAATCGCAGTATTTACTGTTTGAGTTTGACGATGTTTCATTAAGTTAAAAACGTGCCTCCTTGTTCCAGTTCAATTGTTTCGTATGTTTTCAGAATTATATCATAAATAGCATTGAATAAATCATTTCTTATATGTTGCATCATAAATCTCAATTTGTATTTTTTGCCACAGGAGACACGCTTCTACGCGCTTGGACAGTGGTATTGCGCCTGCTGCAGGACGAGCATTGTGACGTCAGAAACGCCATGGCAACATTTTTGACGCAATGCTATGATGACGTTATTGGTAAAGATTTAACTTTTGAATTGATTATAGAAACAAATTAATCAATGTGTTGACGTCTATTTTTATATATATTGTAGGCTGCTATCTTTGAATTTATTTACAATATTGTTAAGTTTTAATTGGAGGCTGTAAAGTTGCATTTTAGGTGTCCACATGATTGTATATTTGTTTGTTTGTTTTGGTTTTGTAGGTTTTCTATTTCCCTCTTCTTTCTCTTCTCCAACTTTTCTTCTTTAAAAAAAAGTTTGTAACGATATTTATGTATTTCTTTGCAGAGAGCGCACCTCATACGCCCCTGGCTCTCGCGCAGTCCCTGGACATCTTCTCAAAACGCGTTCTTCCGTCGCTTCCGGTGCAGGCCTTGGATTCGCTGTTGCTATGGGTCGAGTTCGATCTGGAACCCGAATGGGACAACGAGGTTTGTGTTTTGATATATAAAATGTGGAGTGGAAAATATTTGGACGATATATATATTTTTTCAAGCATATGTCACGTTATTTCGGCCTATATAATATTGTCTAATATGTGGATTATTGAGATATATTATCCTCATTAGATATGACAGTGTTGTCTTATCCCAAAACTAGATTCCTGAAATATTCTTTGATCTCGTATATAAATCAACGTTAGAATTAAATAGATCCTTTTATACCAAATGAAAATAATGAAATTAAATAAAATTCTCAATGTACACATGTAGAAACGATAACATAGCATGAGTACTCAATGAAATCGCTTCAAATTATTTCCTTCACATTATGTGTACGACAATTAAAACCGAAACAGGAAGATATATTGCACGTTTCTTTGTGGTTTCCCGAAGTTAATTTTATCATCACTTCATATTGATAGTAAATGAAATTCAATGTTGATTTATCCCGAAAGTTTCAGTTGGCGTATGGTAGTCTAATTGTATTTTACATCCTAGAGTTTTGATCATGGTTTTTAGATTGGATTTTTAAATTTAGGGAAACCCATGAATATTTCTTCCTATAACGTTATGACTGGGAAGTGATTTTAAAGAAAATTATTTTTCTTAAATCATATGAGTTGGCCGTATGATATATTCAGTTATTCAATGCTGAAAATAGATATGTAAAAAAAATATACATGTAGGCTATATTTGTAGCCTATTTACTGTTGTAAAAAAGATCACACTTTTCAATATTTCCAACTAAATTTATTAGAAATTATGAGTCGATTAACCTATCCTTCTCAAGACTTGTCGCTCCTAAAAGAATAATGACAATCCTTTAATGAGTACATAAATCTAAGAAGCATAACACACATCTAACATTAGTTTATATGAGCTCGCAGGATTGACCGCAATCCTTGTGTCAGTTAGGGATGGATCGGTAATCCTGAAAATATGGCCATACACTTAACACTCAACACTGATTAGGGATCCTTCATGTTTTTGATTTATTATACTATTTAGACACTGGATTAGTCTGTACCTCCTACTCTTACTCTGTAATTGAACACTGGTCCCGCTTCCGTAAAATACATGATGTTGTATTCATCACTGTAACTTTCCCTTTCATTCGCACTCATTAAATTGATATGAAAAGCTGTTTTATCTATGATAGGCTACTTTACTAAAGTCCATAATCAAAATCTATCTAGATTGTATTTCTGATACCTTTTCAGGACACCGAAGTGCGACTGTTTGACAAGGGCGAGATGAACACTTATCGCGACGAAGTTCCCTTCATCAACACCGTCTCAAGCCATCTGACATGTCTCTTGCCGGCGATTCTCTTCCCTGCCAATAGAAACGCCGCCGGAAATTCCGGTAACCAAGCAACCGATGCCTATGAATTCTCCGTTTCAAATGGGGCTAAATCGGGAACCCTAAATGGAAAGGAGACAGATTTGCACTCAAGGGAAGAGAGTGTTGTGACTCAACAAGAAGCAGGCGCCAACCAAGAAGCAACAGATGGTGAAGTAAACACTATTCATCGGGACATCTTTATGATCACAGATGGTTTGGAACGATTAGGACTGTCTGAGAAGCGGAGTAACATACGGCCGAATCATACACGTGATTTGGCAGCGATTGAACTAACAGATGAATGTAAAGAACAACTCTTGGCGTTTGTAAGCAATCGATTCTGTTCGGTCGCCGAAGAATTGATTTCGCGATTGGAATGGATCAATGTGCCACAACTAAGCGATGCATTCCTCAAACAAGCGGAATTCCAAGGCGATGGCATGTATATCTTGCGCAAACTCACTGTGTTGCGTGTGTTGTTTGGTGTGTTGCGAGATTGTACTGAGTTGGAACACCCGGATGTGCCGCTGCCGGAGGTGTTCCTATTGGCGGAGAAAGTGCGGGAGCTGCTCGTAGTCAAATTCAAGGAAGAAACGTTGAATGTGGGACAGGTGATGCTTATGGAGGTCACACGGTTCTGTTCACTCGTTTGAGGTGGTCTTCATTTGACCTTTCCCCAGTTTATTGCTTTTGTGTTAAACTAGACGAATTTCTATGTAAATGAATTATTAAGTCAATTTTGATTTTCATAACAAGAACAATAAAGTGAGGGACACATCTGCCTGGTCAGTTTTCATAGAAATGTCGAGCACTTTGTTAAAGGAGACATTATTGATGAAATGCATTGTGGATTTATGCATAACCGAATTGGTTGAGTCTCAAATGATTATATGGTTGATAATGTGAGAAGATATATATATGATATAGAATCTACTTATTTATTCCATATTTTAGGGAAGCCTTAATAACACATGCATTTTTGTCGAATAAAATAAAATGACACCTGATCTTGGCTTTGTTGTTGTTTTATTTCCACTACTTCCCAGATATTTATTGCTCATTCTCAAACTAAATAATCATAATTTCTTAATAGGGTTCAGTTAAATATAGGCATACCATTTCGATCAGTCTACATGTACATTCAAGTAAGATTTGGCACATTCACAATAAGTACGATCCGAATATTTGGCCTCATTTCGTCAAAAGTACATCTGGTTGTTTACTAACATTGTTGTAGGTAATTCCTGTAGTTGCCAAAATCATCAACACCATAGTCTCAGATTACCCCTGGATTCCTTTTATACACGCTTAGGATGGATATGGAAAATTAAGAAAATATTTCGTTACATTGCTCACTAACCAATTCATAATTTTACCAAAAATCCAATTGATTCAGACTTCTAAATTATGGGAAAGAACACTTTAATAAAAATGAACGTTCGCAAAATATTTAATGATATAATATAATTGACAAATTGGAAACTTGAACTCCAATTAAGATCATTTTCTAATTATCGAATCTCATTTAAACAATTTGTTGGAAACATATTTTACAATCAATTAAATGCTTCAAATAGCTCTGTTATTGAAGTTATGAAGAACCATATGTTACGGTAAGTTACCCCAAGGACAGTTATTAAAAGAATAATAAAACATGTACATGTAGAGTCTATTTGTAACATATTAGAATTGTCATAGCTGTTATAAACAATTATTGGCGTAATCTAAGTCGAGGACGCCCTGGTGAGTAATTCATACATAATGAGCTAAACAGCCAGACAATGAGAATGCGATACAAACATTCTGCATTGCCTATATTCATCATATTGGCATTGATTTCACAAAGGCAACCCATTGATCAATTGAATCGATTGAGCAAGCCAAGAGATAATTAGTAGGCGCAATCAATAGCTATTTTATCTTCTTTTTTTAAATAAAAACATTCAATTGATATGGAATAAATGAGGGCGTACGTATATAAAGGCGTTAATTCACGAAACAAGAATTTCATACAATTCTATTTGTATATTTTGACATGACTCCTGATCCATGCGACGCCAAAAGATATGAAAGTTCAGGCGAAGTTGTAAAACTAAAACAGTTAAAGAAATCTTCATCCATTTACAAATTACGCTTTGATTTATACTTTTTTCAACATATCTATAATTAAATAAGCGACTCATGCATTCCAAGCCTTGTTGCAGTAAAGGATGTTATTTTTTTTGTGGCTCCTTATTACTTGTCTTGAAATAAGAACAGTCAATAAAATTAACGAATTACTTATCAAGCTCATCGATTTATTGATACTTTTTTTTTGTATGACATAGCCCAACATGTAGATGATATATATGGGCCGAAATCAATTATACCGGAATGTATATTCTAGAAAATTCATGGATTCATGGAATACTCATTTATTATACAGCTTCATCGAGACTTTTCATTGAGTTTGGAGCCGATTTTTACATTGCATCTCAATCACCAATCATCTTCTTATGTAAATTAGCATAACTGTTTATTTTATTATTCGCAAATCGTACTACCGGTAAGTTGTCTTCAATATTGGTAAATAGAATCTAGCTCCCTATAAAATTAGCTCTTATAATGCTTGTTTTTTATTTGTGTGTAACAGTAAAAACAGTTCTTGGGAAAGCTATGTTACGAATCATGACATTACTTTTATTTGTTATAAACAATCTGGCAAGCTTCACGCTTTGTCATATTTTTATAACAGTCATACAGCATTCAATAGAGCAATTGAAACTGAAAATTATGGCCCATATGGCTCTATTTAACCCCATAAATGCTATTTGATTTGTTGATTAAACTCATACAATTAGGCAAATAAATTATTTACATGAACAAATTCAGGGTCATTTCGGATGAGCCATAAGTTCCTAGAAATCGATAGAACATGCATTCCGACTCAACATACATGTATAATAACATTAAAGAAGGGCACCCCACGACACATTTTTCAAAAAGTTGTTAAATAACATTAAAACAACATTACATGTATGAAAAACAACAAAATAATGTTTTTTGAAAATTAATA
>LQRL01062213.1:5310-16520 GCA_001703475.1 Hydroides elegans | reverse complement strand
GAATATTCTTATCGTTACATAGTTTATCATTATTGCCAAGTTCTATTCCCAGAACATTAAAAGTATCACAAGTAGTCTGGATTTCAAAAGGTAGCACCGGGTTATATCAAAGTACATTTCAATCATGTAATTTTATCATCAACAGGTTTCTATGTATAAATATTAATCAAAAGTTAATTTAGTTTATATATTTTTCATAATCTACATTTATATACAATTTTGTGTGCAATAAGTTTGTGAAAACAAGTAACAATAAATATTATGAAAAACACAACTTACTTGTATTGCTTATCATCACTTTCTAACACATTTTAATATGCAAATGATTATATGCTTATAAACTATGTATGATGATGATATTATAAATTCGAATTAATTCAATTTTACCAGACGCACAACACAGATCACAAGCCAAAGGTTCGAAATGCTTACATTAATGAGAATATTTGATTGGCTGCAGGGTTTGCTCTTTTAACAAAATGACCAATTCATCCCTTTGCTCCCTACTCTATTCATTCAAACCAAATAGCATTAGGTTGTTTCTTGAGTAATTGGCAAAACATTACTTATTTATTTTCCGACGTAAGAATGTTTCATGATTTATTACAGTATAATTTAAAGATAGCATGCGATCAGAAAAAAAAACCTGCAAGAAGGTTTTTTTTATCTTTTGATATATCCCCTTCTTAACGTTGTCAGTTGTGATACGTCATTTCAGAAGTCTCATAAACAGAGATTGAGTATAACAAAAACAGTTTATGTTGAGCAAAAAAGTGTTTCCTATCACATATTTAAATTTTAATTGAGATTAATTATCTTGTTTACCGGTGGAATCGACCCGATGTATATCATAAAGATATAATATAAAATTAACTTTAGTTGAGAAACGCGCGTAAGTTCTATTTACCGTTACTTATTTTATTAAATGAGTAGAACTCAGCTTCTCAACATTCTATTTAATAAAGAAAGTCGTTTTACATAGAATTTAAGTACATTTATGTGGCTCTCTTATAAGAAATGTTCTTTCTTTTTTCTTTATTTACACAAAATATCATTAGATGAAAAGATATTACACGATATTCAATGCTAAACGTACTCTAAGAACAGGTTATTCACCCACACAGTCTACTCATGTTAGGGCCTGGCCACATTGGAGGCTTTTGGAGCTTTTCTCCCTACCGGTAACAAACCGCGTTTTTTCAATAGATTTCTTGGATGGCAACTAAAACAATCGCGTCGTGTGAGAGTGTTTTTTTGTTTTAGTTGAAGCATTTTTAGTTTCGCACATGGAAAACGTTAATAATCATGATTTGTTATGAAAACAAAACTATGAAACGCTATCATGTGACCAGACCCTAAGGGAACTCATAGAAGTCCTTTAATTCGTTATCACTCTGAGTCTCTCTACCTGTGTCATCTATACCTAGAAAAAGTCCACTTTGATAACGTTGCTGCAAAAACGAAAGTTGTCGAGAGTACGATATGTTTGAGTATAATGTTATCACAAGAACCACTATTTTAAAAGACATGAACTGATTGAGTAACGCCTACACAATACACACTGTTTTTTTTTCTATACATGTTTAAAGATATGTGCTATTTAATGTTTTCACTTACTCATGATATTTCAAAAGGATCTATTGATTTGAATAAAGTAAGAATTTGAGAAAAATCTGAGCAACCGTATCATAAAGCATGCAAAAATATACAGTAAGGGTGCTTCTTGATTTCGAGTTTAAAGTGTTTATCGTATCACGATTCTGCGCAATAAGCAAATTTATAACTCTCTTCTCGAAATTGCTTCGGGAAGACTAATTTGTTGTGATTTCTATTCTTTTGTTTTTGTACCTCATAAACAAGGATGTGAACTCTGTTGACCAACAATTAGCACTCACCAAATCTAATACATCAACAATGAAAGCATTCGACATGGACTCAATGTTGTGGCATACAAATGAGTTAACGTTAGTGGATAAATTCTCTGGAGCTACAAATTATTTGACATGACAAGCACTGGTTTGTAGCAAAGCGGTCTTTTCGGACGTTTTGGAGCTGAAGAGGTCCGGCATTATGGTGCTGTCACTGGTCAGCGGAATTTTCTAAATCCGCTGTAAAATAGTTTAAGATATCGTTTTAAAATATAGTAAACCCGACGTAATTATTCCGCAGGTTTTACTGTATTTTAAACCGATCCTGCAGATGCAGACACAAAGAGCCACTGACAGCACAAGAAAGGATCCAGAAAAATATTGAACCGCGGGTTGAGGGGGATCAATGGTATAAACAAATCAGAGCAAATGGGACTGCATATATACATTGTATATAACTATTTTTTCAGTGCAACAAAATACTATATTGAGTAAGCACCTTTGTGCACGGAGCCCTTCAGCTACGTTTTACATTCCCTTATGACTTGTCCACCTGTCAACCCGTGACATCATGTCGATTGATATTCGACGCAGATATTTATCACGTACGCTTTATGTTGAAACACAAGGGAAACCAAAAATGGCAATGATTTATTGTTTTCTTATTTAAAATGCGTTTGTAAAACCTAATGGTGAGGGCAAGTGTTTGTCGAATTTTCTGCTATCGCTGCGAGCTTCAAAGAAAAGTTATTATAGCAAATCAAGCATTATTTGTTTTACTATATTTTCTTTGAATTTCGAAGAGACCGCAAGAAATATCGCAAACGCGTGCTCTTGCCATGAGAATTGATGAAAGTGTCGGTTCCACAGAAACTCTTTAAAATGATATTAAACGGAACATACAAGGTTTTTATAGAAAGGATTAAAATGAAATTAGATGGCAGAAAAATGCGATTGATAAAAAAAGTATCCCTATAAAACATTGCAAAAATCCTTATCGATTTACAATACAATCTGACGGCAGTTTGATCAAATAAACCTCTTCCTCTATACATTGTTTTTGAAAAACTATTCTATTGTTTCTACCATCGATTGGCACAAACATGACGGGAATTTATCGTATCATTTTGTTGCATTAAAAATATGGAATGCGCTTGCATCCCATTACGTCCATCATTATTTTAAGTCCCTCGATATGGGCACTTAATGCTTGATACCAAATAGTGTAAATGTCGATCATTTTGTAGCCTTTATTTTCCCTATTTTTCCCATTATACACGGCAAACATTTCATCAACAACAAGGCACATGAGTTATGATTTTGAAAATGGGGCCCGAAGGTAAGTAAATAGGTGAAATTGCTCTTGGATTATAAGGTCTTCTGCAAGAGGAAGCTTTTAATCGAACGAATCGTGGCGAGGGTGACAGTGCTCAGATATCAATCGAAGGGATGGGTGCATCAATCCGAACCCATTTTCATTTGTTTTTGCGTTAAAATTATCAAATGGGGTTACGTTTTTTCTAATTATTATTCATTTTCCGATTTTACATAATTTTGAGAAATAGCAATCTGAATTCTTTTGAGAAAATGAATAAATATATATTATTTTAAAAAATACCAAAGTTCAAGTTGAATCGCATAACTGTCATTGGGTTATCTTTTCAAGTAACACATCGGTTTCGTTTATATTTCAAGACAAATTACCATGTCTAGCACCCATCTTGTATAGCACCCTTAAATGCATGTGCCTTTTGTAACAGTTAAAGATTCTCTCCTGTAACTGCTATACGTGCCTATTGCTCAGGTCTGCAACTCAGCTCTCAGACAAAACAACTGCACTGAGAGAGGGGGACTGAGAAGAGCAACGACAAAAGTAGAGCTGTGACAAAATAGGATTCAGTTATTCCAAATAAGACGAGGTATTCAAAAGCAACGAATGTTTTTAAAATAAAAAAAAGAACATTATTATTGTAACACAATAAGATAAATAAAACTCATCATGTGAAACAATATAGATAATATATAACGCTTTAAGATGGATAATAATTATAATTGAATTTTCGATTGTAAAAAGTTTTATCAGTGGGCATACATATATATAAAGGTATATTTCTACCTGAATCGGGATTCGTATACATGTCATGTTCTTGCGGATAATTTTGACAGATTAAATGCCGTGCCCTCATATAGTTTTTATTGTTTCAAGTTTTAAAAGTCGGATATTATAAATAAAGAAACGGATAGGAAATATCAAACTGGTTTAGGTGCGAAATTCGCAGTACTATATTGTGAGAGGGTAAGTGTACATTTTTTAACTTGAACTTAATTAATGAAAACACTGACAAGAAAGGAGAAACACTTCCCTCTCCCGCCTTTTCGCTTTATCTTTATTTTACCAAAATGCATTCCCCTCGACTTTTATATATCCATTATTTGTACCCCATTTATATGATTTTCTGGATCAGCCCGTGATATTGAAAGCTCGCATAAACAAAACGCAGGCATCACGGCTCTCACCTACATCCCCATATACACTTATTTATGATTTCTTATCATGCAATACCAGTCCATCATTATGTCTTGGACATTCTTCCGCGTGGCCTACTCTAATGAAATGGTGCCATTGTTGGCAAACAATCATCATCAATTAATTGGAACATAGATCATACCAAAATATAATTTTGCATCCCACGTTCGGTCTAAAATTGTATACCATTGGCGCCCCCGTTTCTATATTTTCTGGATACGAGCTTTGCTCCTGAATGTTAAGATGCATATATAGCAACAAGAAAAAATAACTGCTCTTACCTATATTGAAGCACCATATATATATTTATGGTTCGTTGTCATGCAATATCAGTCCATCATTATGACTTGGACATTCTATCGTGCCCTACTCTAATGAAGGGGTGCCATTGTTGGCAAACAATAATCATCAATTAATAGTAACATGAGATGCCATAGTTGCTATGTGCGTCGTTTTGTTGGGCGGCTGTAAGAGAAAAGAAAGTCCATGTCAAGACGTAGTCTATTTGAATAAGAACTATAAAAAGAATATATTAATATATTAATATGAAAGTAGGGCAAAAATATTTCTGGTTGACATAAATTCTCACTCAAAATTTCAGTAATTTTTCCATAATTTCGTTTTTATGAATAGATATGCGTTCATATTGATATGCAAAATGCCCAAAAACTCTACCAAAGTTCTAATGAAGGGACGCCATCGTTGACAAACAATAATCATCAATTAATTGTAACTTGAGATCCTATGTGCGTCGTTCAGAGGCTGAAAGGAAGAGACAGTCCACATTAAGAATCTAATGAATACTATAAAACGTAAAAGGAATACTTGAAGAGGAATGTTTATACTGAATCGAAAATGTGTATTTTTTTCATTCACAACTATTATATTTTGTATTTTGAATGAAGAATAACCATAAGCGTAAGGGTACGGGCAGGCACTTGCGATTATGTTTTTTCTGCGAAATTCAAAGAAAAATATACATGTAGTTAATCAAGCGATATTGGGATTACTTAGTAATATTGATGCAATGCAATATATGGTTATAATTTACTAATATTTTTCATATATTTACAGAACCTCAACACTATAAATCAAAACGGACTACTCCTTCTACTCCTAAAACGATGAAGACACGACTTCGAAAACGAGCATTATGACAACTCTACACCCTGCTGCAATAATCCTTAACAGCACACTCACAACTACAGCTCCCAACAGCACATTAGTGGATTGTAATTACCTATCTCAACATTACATCGCTGCCAATAATCTCACAGCGACAAATTTGACCGTGTTGTGTCGAAACGTTAGTGGTAGCGGCGAAATGAATATGGATATACAGGATATTGGGAGTGCTCATAAAAACGCTGCGGCGGCTAATCGCAAGTTGAAAAAGTTCCAAATGGCCTCGAGTTTGGATAGAACTACCTCATTCTACGGCAGCTACGATCCAAAAATCGGCTTAAGGACAGCCGCGGTGTTAAGCTCATTTCTATTCAGTATTATTCTATATACACTATACAAAACGCGCGTGCGACGCGGGCGCTGGAGCTCCGATGACAAACTATTTATTGATCGCTATTCGAAAGTGCTCACGGATAAATGGACGGGTAAAAGTGGTGATCGCCATAAATCTATGCAACAAAATGTGAAGGATACAGCGCGCTGGATACAAACGAGTCCTTTAGAGAATGAAAGCAGTAAGGATTATACAAAGGGCACAATGTATCGAGTGTTTTATGAGTCGCTCAGAACTACCACTTGTCCCGCTTGTCATATAAACATGCCAGGTTTACCGCCATTGAATAATGTGAATAATGTGGCAACGGTTAATAATATCAAGGAAACATTGACAAATGATTCCTCCACAATTGCTCATATCGATAGGACAAATATTAGAGATGAAAACAGTCGGGGTGCTTTGAATAATGTAGCAACGAGCCCTATTATCAATTGTAACTCGGCAGTTACAGAGCAAAGTATGTATATCGATAATGTCATCATATCGTAACATCAGTTGAATAGCTATAATATGTGATAATTAATATTGTATCAGAGTTCACACATATATGTTTTAGAATCGTTAAACATTTTCCATTGTTTCCCTGGACTTGAATTAATGTACTTAAAATTTAATTTTTTTTACTTTTTGTATAAATTTATAATCGTTGGAAAAGGCATATTACAATGAATTAATACAAGGGGCACAAATAATTGCAATTTAGTAAATGAATAATTTTAAAGATAGCCTATACTGATTGAATATCATATCTTACTTTAATTATGCAAATTTTGTATCTTCTGGCACACCCATTTTTCTTCTTTATATGAAGAAAGTTATTCAATAGAATTAAGTGTGATAAACCTTGTCTATGTTTAATTTCAACTTTAACGTTACATCCCTGAATCTGATAATGGAAAACTGTGTTTAGCATTTTGTATAATAATTGCTTCATTTCTTAACAAAACGTGTGATAGCTCATTTCTCATTGTTATTCTTGATAAAACAAGTATGTCATCATGAAAACTTTTGTTAAATGGTCAAGTTTGTTGTTGTTTTTTTATGGTGCGTTTTATAACGAATAAACTTCTTTAATAAACTCGGCCAGATTTGTTGCTTCCGTGAACCTAAAGTAAGTAGTCAGTAGCTTATTTCTTTAGCCATAAACTGGATCATAAATCACGTAACCCTTAACAACAAAATACGCTCTTTTTTTATCCCAGGGTGTAGCATAAACCAGATTTCTACCTCGGTAATTTTTCAAGTGTACACGAATTCAACCTGGGTAGATTCGATTTGGCCCCGGTTTTTGTCGAGGGCACTTAATTTCTGCCTCGGTACATTCAATTTCTCCCTCGGTAACTTTTCGAGGGTACCTAAATTCTGCCTCGGAAATCTTGCTTTACCATCGAAATTACCGAAGGTTTTCCTGTATTTTGATGTTGCTATTCATATATCACAGAATATTATCTGATGAATAAGGCAGAAACAATTAGAGAACAATGAACTTATTACATATGATATGAATGAAACAAAAATATGCATAAAATTCTTGTTCTTATTTTATTATCCCTTGCATTAATACATATTGTAACAACTTCCCTTGTTCAGTAAATATTTGAATCATAACATCATACTTCATCTGATTATAAATAGCAAAACAAATTAACACCGATATTAATAGCGAATCCTTTGATTGCATTAAAAATAAACGTAGGACTCGAATAAGCACACATTATACAAGTACATGAAAATTGCATTTATTATCACAGTTAATTTCTATTTAATATGAGCAACACAAGTACAAAAACAAGGGTACATTTGTCCAGGTACTTTTCACACATACCACTCACCCGGCCAACTCGAATTCACACATAATATTGTCCTTGTTCAAAGTTAATCATTCCTCGGTACATTTTTTTGCGACGGGTACTAATATTTTTCCTGATTATGAAACAAATAAACCTTCTCGTTGCATGAACATGAAAGTGTTATACATACAGGCATATATATAGCTTTTTAGACATTTCACTTGAATTTATTGCATTCCTTGAGAAAAAAAACGTTTGCGTCTTACTTTTTTTGTCGTCTAAAAGTCGGAATGTACAAGTTGTATAAAAAATATGCAACCCATCCAATGGCTTTGTTATGCATCTTCATTTGGTTCTGTCAGATTAATATCATCCACGACGAATATCTAATTAATTACAGCTTGCATAATTCGGTGATTACCGCACCTAGCATCAAAAGTTATCGCCATTTTTTGCTCCCATGTTTGCAAACCGATGATAATTTCTTATGATTTAATCGCATATTGTCCAATACTGCATTAGTCCTATGTTGAAACCTATGCACCATTTTTAGCGTTTTCAACTAATGTCAATAGATCCGTATAAAAGTTCAAAGTGTCCTTGTTTAAATCAATTTCTTCCATCTGAAAAAAAATCAAAGCATAACAATTGAGAAATACTTATGAGACTTGTCTTATTTGCGTAGACAAATATCTATCAATTTTAATGTAAGTTTCTTTAGTTTATCAGTTTTGCTTACGAATCGAATTCTCAGTAAAGTAAAATACAAACAAGTTTCTTTTGAAGCTATTATAGTTTAGGCCTACATACATTTATCTCATTAACTCAGCAGACAAACGCTCAGGCAATATTTCAATTATACATGAAACACAACATTTCGATCAATTGCAAAATGCTTTCAATGCGTTAGACATTTTGAAGACATTAAATGTTGATTCCCCTGTGTCAATTAAAGTAGACTAAACTCCAAAGTACCTTGAAGAAGACCTCTTTTTAATTTCCAATAAACACCTAGCTAGCTAGATGACATTCATAAAAACGCTTTCCCCTGATCCACCCCCAAGGTTCTATGAACCAACCCTGTCCTTCGACAGCCTCAAACCTCCCATAAACTATATCTACATTGTATATCGACACCCAGTCCATACGAACCTGTTTGCCTAGTTCGGTGACGTCCAAGTAGAACTGCAACCGGATCTTATCGTCATCGGACAATCCTCCCTTTGAGTCTGACGCCGCTGTTCCACCACCAGCTTTTGCCCGTTTCAATCGCTTCAAGCTCTCCTCCATCTTTTTCACTGAGGCCAGAACGTCCGTCGTCATACCCAAGTATCTGAAAGTGATAACAGGGGGATATGAAATGTGGATAGTTTTGTTATCGGTCAGCCCCACTAGCAAATGAAATATACCGCATCGACAACTTCAAAGTTTTATCGGTCCAGACTCACAGTTTACATATTCTTAATGATAAAATTAAGAATAATTATAGCGATTGATTTTGATGAAAATGCACTTGAAGTTAGTTGGAGAGCAGGGATTTTTTTGTAGGGGAATACAAATGAAGTGTTTATCAAAATCGCTTCGAGTCCTTTTTTAATCTTTTTTTCACTAAATCCAGGACGTCAGTTTTCATACCCATGTACCTATTTTGAAATAGAGGACGATGATAGTATTCATAAATTGAGCTTAGAAGGAATAGAAGGAATGGTCAGCCATGTGGCTGTCTAATACTTTAATTTGATAAATTTTATTTCTACATTAACTTGATGATTAAGGTACAACTCCGCAATAAAAAATGTCTTTTTTTAGATTCTAGTTCCATAAAACGCGTTAATATTCTACGTCTAGCACAAGACAAAGCCTACAACCACATTATAAAACCGGATATCCCCCAGTCTAGACATCTGACTGAGAGGTTATCAAATACCACAAATGGCCCATTACAAAGGGTCTAAGACTATGACTAAGAGTGGTTATTAAATTAACACGTAGGGCCAATTTCACAGCCTAAGTCTAGATCAGGTTCCCGTTTGTTAATACATTGAAACCTAGTCTAAACCTAGGCTGTGAAATTGGCGCTTACTGTTCGCAGACAGTGCTCATGATGGTCGTTGATAGAACCTCTTTCTTCTCGGTTGTCAAGAGCACGTGATGATCCGAGGAAAACGAGCGCAGCGGTTTCACGAGGCCTTCCACGTAGGGCGACGGCTTGCTCGGTTTCTGAAATGAAGGTTTCATAATTTTTGTTTACATTTCTAAGATTAAGCATTTGAAATAAGAATGAACTCGCATTATAAAATTACATCTTAAATTGAATTTATTGCTCAAACTCAGTTTTGATGACAAACTTTTCTTTATGAAATGAAATGAGATTGAATGGATAACCTAAACATGTGATAGCTTGCCTAATGTCAATCATTTGTATAAGTGTTTTTCATGATAGGAAAATACCATTGCTATCAATTTCATCTTGCAGTTTTTTTTTTATTTTTAGTTTTGGTAAAGCCCTCCTTCAAACCTGATAATTATGACAAAATCAGATAATTAAACCGTTTCGTTAGTTTAATCAACTAAACTTAAAATGTATCAGTTCACTTCCTATTACGGTTCTTTACATTTTTTCCTGACACGAATAATAACGATTTCCCTTACCTCCCTATTGGTGCGCCTGTATAGACGTGGAATGTCGTTGACGTTTTTCAGCTGAGAACAGCATTTCGAGGAGATTTCTCTCGTGATGTAGGCATCGAATTTAGGAATCACAGATAGTAAGGTTTGCACGGATTCTGTAACGCCACCTAAAAATTATGACAAAAGAAAATGAGCACCGCCAAATGTTAGAAATATTCTAAGTGTTTCAAACAGTATATAGAGCAATAGACTGTAATTATGTAAAGAATGTTAGGTGATTTTTATACATTTTTGTTAAAAAATAGTGAAGTGTGATTTATGATTAAAAATAATATGATTAAAGAATTATAAAGCGATTGGTCGCATCTATGTTCGGAAATTTAAAGTTAAGGAGTTTGTATATTATTATTTCTTTTAGAGTGTTGACAACATATAGCATTAACATGGTAATCTAGTTGTTTTAGCTTTATCTAACTTATTTCAACAAAATATTCAGCTGTTGCCGAAAAAGTGATTTATCTTAAAAATACCTCGCAAGGTCGCCATGTCTAAAGAACCCAGTTTAAGGAATAGTGGCTCGACAGTGACGGTAAAGAACATAGGGATCTGTCAACAAATATAAATAAAATTAATCTTATGATATTGACAAACGTTAATAAAGGGTCTTCTCTTTAATGCAATTTTAATTAACAGATAGAACCTTCCAATTATTTGTTTTACCCAGACAAATACAATACATCTTTATTAACATCAAAGGTTAATATCATCTGAGAATAATGAATAAAGAAAATCAATATCAATCAGTTAAAAATAGATTAACTTATTACAGTTATCAGTAAAAAAATCATTATAATGTATCAAATGTCATTTAA
>LQRL01062211.1:0-17813 GCA_001703475.1 Hydroides elegans | reverse complement strand
TTAAGGATTTCATAATCGATCGGGGTTCGAGTGTTTGTGAAAATGCAACGGTTAAAAGAGGCTAAACATATTTACAAATAAACAAATGTTTAGAGTATAATCTTCAATTTCTTTGCAAAATATTATTTTGAATGCATCTGGAGCTATTCTGATTACCTATAGATACGAAGGAACCGAAGTGGTGCAGACCAAAGTTTAGGAGCCGAAGTGTCCCCTGCATTTAGGAGGGGCTGAAATGTCTTTTGAGTGGGATCTAAGTGTCTTTTGAGAGTGTCCGAACTGTCTTTTCCCAAAAAGGACTGAAATGTCTAATAAGGACCAAAGTCGTAGGGACCGAAGTGTCCAAAATTCGGCTACACGCATTCCTTATATATTAAAAACGAAATTCACTTATCATCAAAGTTTTAAATAATCAAATTTGTATGCTTCCTAATCACTGTCACATTTGAAAAGCTGAAAGACTTAGCAAGAGGGTATTATCCTTAACTGCTTCTTTGTATTGAATTCAGTTACTAATGTTGTGGTGTGATTAAGCTGTTTGCAAGGCTCGTAATATATGTTGCGATACATCAACTGCGTTATAAATAAACAAGCCGGGCATATTGAATTGACGACGTGTGAAGGGGGTAATTAGTTTCATTTAAACGTTCGTTTTGCGTGCGCTATTGTGTTTCCCTAGTAGCAGTTAATAATGTCTTGTTATTTCATTGAGTGTATGAGATTGATAACTTGACAACATAGCCTTTTCCAAGGTTAATGTAGATAAGATTGAAGCTATAACAGTTGACAGGGAGGGACTGGACAGACTTCAGTACGCGTATGCCTTGGTATGTCTTCATCATCAAAACCTTTTAAAAAGTAGCTGGTCTGTTGTGGTTTAGTTGTTGGTCTGTGATGACATTTGAGTTGCAGTTATTAAATGCTGCAGACTGCAGTAAGCTTTTAAAATAGATAGAATATATCTCATTTCACGGTAATAGTCCTTTTTTATATCTGAATGTTTAAGCCCGAATAAGGATGACCTTTAGAATTTCTACGTTGAATACAGACACCCTATGATTTGAAATTACAGTTAAAGGGATATATGGTGCAATTAACGCTTATATATTTCTGCACTTAAAAAACTCCAATGCAAATCTACAGTTTTTGACGACCAGGATAGGAGACCTTTTTGTGCAATTATTTTTATAGCTTAATATGTTATAATCTTGGATTTGGAATCACGTGACATTTTATAGATATCCAAGAAAAAGTGAAGTTGCATAATCGAATTAATGTCTTATACACACTTTCCCATAGTGTCTTCGCGATCCCAGTCACTGGGCGCGATTTCAGACACAAAATGAACCACTCGATCTACAACCGCAGGCTCGATATTATACGATTTTACTTTAATTTTGCACTTGGTTTGAAATTGAAAATTAGATTATAAGGGGCTACTCGGTGCTGCATTAGTGGCGAGTTTGTTTAGAATTAAAGAATGGATAATTTTGTAGTGAAAATTAATACTGATTTCAAGAAAGAAGTGACTTGAGGCTCGGGAAATTATTAAGAATAAATGTGAAATCGGGTTTTCGTTGATCAAAGCTTTATAATGTATTGAGAAATGAACCAGCGAATATTACGACATTTAATACATGAAACGCCTGCCGCATAGGTCTAAAATCTTAAAAATATTCAAACATTTTATGGAACATGTGCTTCGAGAAATGTAGCCGTTATTATTTTTCATTGTCATTTCCCCTCTTTAAAAAATCCGAGAAACTTCATAATCAGCTCTCTCCAAACAAGCACTAATTGTATGTATATTTTGTAATAAAATATCGCTGTTTTTTTTGTACGTAAAGGGACTCGCTCTGATAAGAATTTTGCTTCTGCTTCCTTCTTCATTGAGACGTTGTCGTGAGTCATTGTGGTGGCAGATAATCATAAAGTCATAAGCGGAGACTTGAATGTCGTTATATTCTGGCAGTGGCGTCGTTCGAGAGAGGCAGGGGTGGTAATGGAGATATACGTCTAAATATCTAAATTGAGGTTCTGAATTGTGAGAAATTCCGCCTGAAAAAAAACCTGCTGTTTAAAGGGAGGAAAATGTTATATTAAGTGAAATTAGTGTGGTATTTGGGTCTGAATTATCAAACATAGTTCTACTTATATGCTGAGATTACGAAAGATTAGGAATTTTCTTTGTTAAATAAGAGTATGCGTGCTTATACGTTGATTTCGTAATAACGAAAGACAAAGGATATCTGGATCGCAGATTGAAAGAATCACTTGATTAGTGATATATGCTTAGATTGCGTAAAAACGATCGAAAGATAACGGACATCTGAATTGCATAGTGCAAGAATCACTTGATTAGTAAAAAAAAAAACAGATACAATTTTGTGTTTATATGTATCAATCCAAGTCCAACCTAACATTATATTTGTCATCTTTATTTTCAGTGGCATATAACTGTCGAGAACATGTCAATCGAATATAAATAGGTCAAAATAGCAAATCAAATCTGCAATTGCATTGATTTTTATAGCTGACTACAATAAGAATATTGTAATATTAATGAAGAGAAAGCTTTCGCATGCATCAGATTTCATTTTGGTCTGGAAAAGGATGTGTCCTTTATATGTTGGTTTCTGAGTCATAAAGGTTGGGGCAGGGGTGAGGGTGTGAGAGGGGTGCTGTGTTATTCGTTTTTCGTGTCAAAGTTGTTTCAAAACATAATTTTTGGCGTGATTTGAATGGTCAAAATATAGTTATTTGCATGGAACATTATGAACAATTGGTATGTATGTCAATGGACATTGATTGGAAATTGAAACCTCTAATTTTCTCATGGTTTAAAATTAGAGGCCTCTGTGCAACTTAACGTTACCGGTCAATTGATTGTGCTTCGTTTGAAAAACATGACTGGCTTTCTTGTAACATTTTGATGCGAAATTAGTTAATAAATGTTATGTTGAGATATTGTCTTTAAAATCTTATTGGGATATTACTCAATGAGCCACGTGACCAATTATTATGTCGTTGTAAAAAAGATGTTATGTTCCTTTGACATTCGCAGCATGCATGAACATAATCATGTATCAAGAGTCAAGAAGCTTTAAGGCGCGTTCACGCCAAAAAATATCCTATTTTTTGCGTGAACAGAGGGGATAAATTACTATGTTTTTATACCAATGTGTCTTTAAAAATTATCGGGTTTCTTGCTTTTTTTCCGAGCCTTTTCGTTTGCGTGAACGCGGCCTTACATTTATTTAGTGTGCCGTTGGAATTACGGACTGGAGGGTGCACTGCTTTACGTGTCGGAATAAAACGCATGAGGGCACATATGTAATAACACATTTTTGCAACAACTTTTACAATCATAATAACGTTGACACTACAAAAACTACAATGTGCTGCAGTGATATACGCCAGCTTATTGTTGTGGAAATGCTAAGGGGGCAATATTTGTTTGGAGCTTCCCTTATCCATTAAGGAAAATAAACCGACATTGTCATTTGTGGCGATTTGAACTTCGTGGTTACATATCCATTGCTACTGCGTCCTGAATTTGTGTCTCTTTGGAGTCACTTCTTTTTCCAAGATTGAGTGATAACATTTATTTGGAATATTACTTATAAGCAATATTAATACATAAATGTTGGATATAATTTGAATTTTATACCATTTGATGGATAGAAATATTTGAATTTGATTTATGTCATTAATATTATATTGATGAAACTTATACTGGATTTAATTTGACTGTGGGTACAGATTCATATATATGCCTATCAGAGTGATGACATTTTTGTGACATTTATGTCATTATAATATTGATGAAACTTATTCTGGATTTAATTTGACTGTAGGTACAGATTCATATATAAGCCTATCAGCGTGATGACATTTTTGTGATAAAAAGGGATATTGATATTGCTAGAACTCTTTGTTATGGTAGGTAAGGTACTTTGTCGTTGAATATTTACGAGACAAATTAAAGATGTATTGTAATTGAAATTAACTTTTTTATCAAGTTAAAAAATACAGCTTCGATTATTTATGTTCTGATAATGATAGTGCCGCATGCTTTATTTAATTATGCCAGCATAAATTAGTATTTTTTGCATTATTTGATCGCACACGCTGACATACTCTCACGTTCGGTGCAGTCACTATTTTTGAATTTTCAAACTTCAAAAGAAACCCTCTTAATTTAGCATCTCTTTGTAATGCGTAGACCGATGCAAAATGCACAACTGTTGTGACAGGGCTGGCTGTCGTTCGGTGCTATTTCTACGGTCGATTGGTTTTCGGTGAGCGACCTTCTTGGTTACCGCTCTTGAGTCGCAACGCGAGGGCGGCGTGTATTGTCTTTTAATTGATTTTTGGAATTCGTGTTTAACGAGAGGAGTCAAGGATAAATCTACAGATTTCACATGCTATTTGTGTGTTTAGAAAATTAAATGGTTAATATTGTTCAATATTTGATATTTTTTGTGTTTATATGGCTTCTTTGAGGATATTGTTTCATGCAAATGTTAAAATAAATATAGAATTCTACTATAATGTTAAATTATAACTATTTGTATTTTTGTAAAATTTTATGTTGATACGACGAAATGGAAACAAGAGAAACTTTAGGCTTGTCGTGTAAAGGAAGTTGACACATCTATTTATTCAGTTATTAAATATCATGCAATGCCAAGCAATCGAATAATCGTAATAATATAACGGGGTTTCAATAAATTAAATCGAGCGCGAATCGCGGAGAACCGCAATGCTCATCATATCACTGAGTCATTTCCACCTTTTTATTGGCTTGTCATTTGTCAAAAATTGATTTATGTAGAAATTGAAAGATTGATAAGTATATGTTAGACGAGGCGCGCTCAATCGAGACGCCCTGAAGGAGGAAAGGCTATCAGAACGGTTTCCCCCTCTTAAGGTTACGCACGAATTCGAGATGATATCATACACAGACAATGTCTTCGGATAAGGTTTAGGGAACCCTATGGGCCAGCGTTGCAATCAAACATAGAATCTAGGTATGAAAAATGTTTCCGAATGTTTTTTTTTTGTCGAGCGTATCGTAAGGATCACATTGTTACGTCACGACTTAGTCTAACGGGGGTTTGAATTCTAGGAAAAGGAAAGACTAATAGAAAATTGTTGAAGAATGGCAAAGTTGGTTAACACGTTTTTACGCGGTTTTTAATTATAGGCATATAGATATACATATAGAACTATAACATTGTTATATTAACATTATAAGATAATAATTTTTATTCATGTCGGTTATATAAATTGTATTTTATTATGCTGGAGAAATGACTTGTTTACGATATATGATTAAAAGCCCTCCCGTATATCAAGATATTAAAAACATGCTGATTGAATTTAAGATAAGTCTTTCTTATTTTGAAGTTTACAAAGGTTTGTCTTATTTAGATAGGTTTTAGGGTCGTCGTTTTAGGCGCGGTTTGCAAAGGTGAAGAACCTACGACTTAACATAGATAATCAGCTTTTTGTTTTCATGCGCTATATTTACAAAGATTAAACACTATTTGTGCAGATGAAGTTACTTCCTTTCATACAGCCTTTTTCTTCTTCTTCTGTGTTGACCAAGGCAGAATTAATTTAAGCCTTTTCTATTTCTCTCTCATTTCGCTCTCTTTTTGTGACCTTACCGTCGTCCCTTTACCAAACTGGGGTCTGATTTGGAATGATTCACTAGGAGAAGGGTTGTCCCCGCTCAAATAACATTTATTTATCGTGTCGGGAAGAGATCCATGCTTCCCATGTTTAGTCGGCGATGTTTTGGGATTAATATATTCGGTGAGGAGCATAATAATAGACATAATGGATAAGGAGAAATATTGAAATAATGACGCTGATAGACTGATTGGGCCCATGCATTTTCTTAGAGTTTCCTCGTGGATTATTCATGTAATCGGCGTAATCATACTAATATTGTGATTTTAATCAACTCGCTACTGTGTGGATATACACTTATATATAATGTTGCATGATTTATGGATATACTATACATGTCGATGTGAAAAAACGGATAAGAAATAGAAGTATAACGAATCGTTGGTGTCAAAAGTGGGCTGCATAATTTATGTTCTATATGTTTAATTTTCTATGCCCCCACGAGGTACAAAACTATGTAACACTCGAGAAGCATACCAGAGCTTTCGTCAAGTCGGCATCAACAGCTTTTTATCGGCTTAATAAAGACCCTAAGTTGTATTACTTTTGCAGTTTCTTTTTCTATTGCGATAAGGCGATTAAGTTCGTTAATGACTCTAGGTAGGTCGCCGTGTGAAAAGCCCACGGTACTTCTGGGCCCATTCGAGTGTAAGCAGTTGTATATCTCATATCTTTTGACGGTGTCAACCTTTTCTGTGACATTCTTGTAATCATCATATCAACTTTAGAACACGAGTGTCTCCTACTCAACGATGTGCTAATTCGTGATACGACCGATGTATTACACCAGTGCTAATGAAAGCTAACTACCGCTATATGTTTATAATTGAGTGTTTATAATATATGGACTTGTATGGTTTCATTCACTTTTATATATTGACTGTCTGTACTTTTGATTTGATTATTTACGTTCCTATGGATGATACACATTTCACAGAGATGGTGAGACTTTCAGATTATATTGTATTTTATGGCGATAAACAGAAATACGAAAAAGTAAAAGAAAACTCCATTTTAATGAGATTTATTAATGCGAGATTACCTTTTCGAACTCGATATTTTATATTGCTCCTAAAATGCTAATGTCTCAAAATGTTTTTGTTGTGAGGGATTAATACCTTTGGTAAAAAGTTTACCTCCTACTGTTTAAATATTAAAAAGGCATATTAAACGTACCGGAAACTATTTTTTGGACGATTTGAAAAATAAGATAATTTCTAAAAGTTGAAAAAATATCAAGTTTGTCATTCGTTTTATTCTATTGTTATATATCGCAATACAGTGAATTTCACAAGGCAATTCTACGATTATATTCAGCCGTACATTGTATTGCGTGCAACCCTATCATAATTTTAGACATTTCATATTGTAAAGAAACTAAATGCCGAATGTCATTGCTTACGGTTAAACGCCGCCGCCTTGAAGAGGGTTTCTAATCCGTTGTGATACAACTTTTCATATTTTTGCGTCGAGCAGTTAAATGTATAGAACCCTCGACTGCGTATCTGGGAGAAGAAGTTGGGAAGGGTATTGTGTTACAATGTCGATGAGGATATGTCCCCAGGTTTTTTCATTGGCGGCGTTACGGATGGTGGATTATCAATCGTGATTATGCGATGTGGCCTTGCTTCTTGAAATTTAAGAAGCGGAGAACTTGCATGCAAAAGGAGATATGTTGATAAAACACGTTTCCACGATTGCTGGAAATGTTTGATGATACTATTCGTTGCTTTCTTTGCTTTTAGAAGCAAGTAAAAAAGTAGCGAAAAGCAAAGGTACAGCACATTTACTCATTGAAAAGAAAAGGGTCTAATTTGTTCATGGGCTTAGGTGCTCCATGGATTAATTATGAATATTGTAAAACAAAATGATATTGTGGGCCTATGGCTCACGGTATTCATATCCTTGTCAAATCGTGTGCGGTATTGTGACATGCAGTTACATTGATACTGTTTGTACAATTTCATACACTATACATATGCAAATAAATTATAACTGGGGAAAGCCAAACCTCCCTCTTAATGCATTGTGTACAAATACTGCGCACAATTATGATGATGACAAAAGTGACATACAGGGAAACGGTTTCGCCCGAGGAAGGAAAATAATAATTCACGAGATTTTGTGTCTTATGGAAATAATGATAACTTCTTAACACTTAAATTCTGACAGCATAAATGTATTGTCGCATTACAATGCACATTTATAGCCAATTATAAGTATAGATTGTACCGGTAAATACAAATATAAAATAATTTCTGGTATAATTTAATGTGAGCATTTCTTGTTATCAGGACTATAATATGTTAGCGATCCATTGAAAGACTAGTGACCTCAACGGGCTTTCATATCCATCATGGCCGACACCACAAAAGGCAAGATCGTCAAGCGCTACTCGAAAATCCTCGCGCTCTCGGACGCGCCTCGCCGTGGCAAAGTGGATATAGACCATTGCGATGACGTCAGCGACGCATCCATGCATAACAACACCGTTTCGGCGCCAATCGCCAAACGCATACAGAATCTGTACCATCACAAACCCACACCGACGCCGCGTGCGGTCACGCCATCGAATACCGCGGGCGAACAGCGCAAAAACAGCGTTGATGAGAAACATCCTTTGGTGCTGAAACCAGTGGGGCCAGGTGGATACAAACGCGGTTATTCGGATACGGGCGCCGCTTCCTCGGTTCAGCGATCCGGATCCAAACGCGCCACGCGCTCCGCAGACGACACCGGAAGTGGATCGGACACTGGAAACGTGTACATTCGGTTAGGCGGCGGACAGGAGTTGGTGTTCAATGATCACTTGGATGCTCTTGAATTATCGCCCACTGTGCGCGAACCCCCGGATAAGCCACCCGCGTTTAAAACGGCGTCGTTGCCTCGAGGTGTCAACCTACAAATGGAATATAATGGCACATTACCACCGGCTAAGATGGCTGGTTCGGTGCCCTTGGAGAAATTAAGCAATGGCGGTCATTTTACATATGATCTAGAAAGTGCTACGGATGAAGATTACTGTGATACAGCGAGTGAGAGTGAAGATGATGAACATGCGCCAGGCATGTTGATTTTGGACGGTGATGGTTTCAATATTGAGAGTTCAACGGACGACCATGCCGCAGATACACCCGGTGATACTGATGGGAACCAGCCTAGGCTTGCCACAGACAAAACTGCGATTTTAACGGAAGACCAACAAAAACAATCGCGGCGACAAGCCATGTATACCAGAGTGAATAATAAACGCTTAAGTCAAAGTCCCTCGCTGAAAAAGATTGATCGCTACCGTGCTAGCCTGCGTCGCCGCAAAGCCGAGCAACGATCGAAATCGGAACCGCGCATCGGTGAGCAAACCATGTACAAATCAGAGAATGATATTTCCATTGACACCATGGATACCGAAAGCTCCGATAACAAGGAAAACGAAGACATCACTTCCGGCGGTCGGATATCACGTTATGACTCGGTTCAGAATAGGAAGCGCCTTTACGAGCCACATAAGGTAGGCGTGGTCGCGGCGCGTCGTGGAGGAGGCGCGAGTGGCACAAGCGGCGCGTTAAGTGGTCGAAGCAGTGCCATTACTCGCTCCTGCAGCCTAAGCAGCCTGCATCGCTGTAACAGTCTCGATGATATCCCCAAGGGAATCGCAAAGTCCAAGATCCAAGAGATCCAACGGCGCGTTAACACCGAGACACACCGTCATAGCGGCGGTGGAGGTAGCGACGCATCAGCGCATAGCCCATCCTCGTCCCACGGCGGGTCCACGGGTGCCCTGCATTTGCAGTCGCCCACTCCGAAAACGGTGATCAGTCCCGGTGGACGGGTCACCAGTCCCGATCAGGTGACGTCGCCGAGAAATCTGGTTACTCAGCGAGTGTATCCGGTTCCACCTAAGCGAACATCGACGCCTATGTTCTTCGGTGGCGTACCGGTGACGGGCGCACAGGGGACGAATCAGTCTGTGCTAGTGCCTCCGCCTCGGCGAAGTCGCAATAGGAATGTGTCTAAAACTGTCTCGAGTGTGCTTACGAAATTTGACGGTGCTGCAACAAGCCAGTCTTCAATTAGTGATCAGTCGCAATATATGAACATTGGTAGTGTTACGAAAAATTCGGATACGTCAACTTTACAAAAGAAACGCCCTGCACCTTTACCGAAACCCTCCACTCTCACTGAAAATGATTCAACGCGCAGCAGCTCATCAAATGAGCCAGCCCGCGTGTTACCAACCGTACCAGTGCCTTCATTAAAGCGACCAATAGAAGCCACTGTACAAAGCGGTGTTGATACCCAAAGCGACCAAAGCGCCGCGGTGAAAGTCTTCAAAAGACCATCATCCGTTCCCCCGCAATCCTCTCAATACCACCCGACCCTCCCCGAAAAACCCTGCCCACCCACCATCATAGCACCGCCTCGCAACAAAAAGGGCCTCGCACCCAAAGCGCCTATCCGTATGGGTATATCGAGTATATCGCCCGGCAAGCAGCACAAGAAGAAGAAGGGACCAGCACCCCTCCCGCCCACCGGATCCATGGCTGGCGCTAGTTCGTCGACGGATGATACGAGCAGCAGCGGAGATTCGATGAGTGTGCAGTCGGCTGAAGGTAGTGTGAGATAGGTAGTTTTAAAAAAAGGTCAAGTGTAGTAATTGAACGTTAAATGATAGGCTATATATATAGTATATGATATTCTAAAACATGAAAGTTGCTCAATCATTGTCGTTTAATAAGATTGGTGTTGGTTAAGGAAATGTTGATACTCGTGCTAAAGTTCTATATAGGTACTTTGGTTGATTTTTAGGCTTGATTTCAATTAAATGTTTCACTTAATCTTGTATATTGGAAGAAAAACTCGAACAAATATTTTTTCAATATTTTTTTTTCATACAAAAAATAATGCTATGCTGGTAATTTGTATCAATATCATAAAATTGTACTAACAAAATGATTTCTGCTAATCGAAAAGATAACGAAAGATAAATAGGCGTCATTTTAAAGTGTTTTAAAGATGGGTTGTGTCATATATCAAAGACCTCTTTAAATACTGTCAAGAACAGTATATTAAGATAACCACTATTGACTTAATTGGTCTGTGACGTAAGGCAAAAAATCCAGACTCTTACAGAAATAGTTGAAGTGCTCCGTGCAACAATATGTTAAGTCAACTCAACGTGTTTCGTAAAAAATGTATCGCAAAGTTTCACATGAGTATATATCCATGTTACATATTTAAATAATACTACGAAATCAATGCGATCATGATAATTTCATCCTTTGCCACTTGCCAATCCTAATATAAATGACTCCTAAACATTTCAAGCTTCTTTTCTCAAAACGTAAATTTTAGACTTAACACTTTGTTGAACGGAGCCCTTCACTTACTACAGTTATGGAGTTTGTTGTGTTTTACGCATAGGTCTACAAAGCAATATACATGTACAGATAAAAAATAAAATGCACCGATATGATTTAGTTTTGAAAGATTCAAAGTTTCACCCATAACATGATAACGATTGAAATTTATGGGGAAACGTAAGAAAAACTCAAAACGTGCAACATATGCCCTTCATACACATGTACATGAATATATCTACAGGCGTGATCGCCATGGAAACGAGCACGGACAGCGGCACATGCAGCAGTTCGGAACACACCGACTTCCTTCGTGAACCCGCGCCACTTCCGCCCACCCAACATCCGGAAATGGAACCCCTTCTATTGGTCAACACCACTCTGCCTTCCTACTCCACCGATGTCATTTTAAACACGAACAGCATAAGCACCAACGCCATGATGGTGACTGATGTTAACACCATAGCAACCAATAATGACGTCATAACTTCCGTGAATTCCGCCGTTACCAATGATAACCACGTGCTGATACTCGACGATTACCCACCTATGTCCAATACAGAACACAATGAAATCGCTTACAACGATAATAACGAAGTAGTCCCTGACCCTCACGCGTCCTCAACGGATACCCCGAACGTCACGTCCTATGATAGCGAAGAAGAATTCATGGACGGTGATCGGCCCTTGACGTTCACGGGGCTGGGCCTTGAGGATTTCGCTGATATGCCGGTGCTTATTCTCGATGGTGTTACGAGCGGGGAAACGTGCGACTTTGAGGAGATGGGAGAGACGAGTGATGACGTCGATGATGATGTGAGAGAGGAAGCGGGCAATCTGAATGAGCTTGCGAAGAACAAAGGTAAGCGTTGCATTAATGTTATGTAACAATAGCATATAACTCTGTTCTTAAATACATGGAATCTGATTTCGCGAAAATATTTTGATGCCAATGTCAATGTCATCTGGAGGTCATTCATGATTGTTAATAATTAAGAAATTAACCCGTGTTCATGTTTACTTGAAAGATAAGTAATTCGTAATTTCAATGTCTAATTTTGTTTAGACACCCTTTCAAAATGTTAAACTATATGTATACAGGAGAGAAAGACTCGAGCAGTAACGAATCCTTGAACCTGAGCATCACATCAGAAACCGACAGCAGCGTCACAACAGTGGTCGAGCGCGAACTCACGATCGCCGATTTACCGGAAAGCGAACAAATCCACTTCGAACCTGGCGAACTAGCCGATGACACAAAAGACCCAACGTACATAGACATGAGCCGCTCGTCCATAAGCACCGAGGACCAGGCCGATTATGTCACTATGAGTAACAACAGCCATGGTCACCATGGTGATAACGTTGCTAATGACAACAATAAGCTTAGCAACGATGATTTGAATGATAACTACATCAACGGTAACGTGAGTGTGGTATTGGACGCCGCAGCTATTACAACCAGTAACGGGACTATTTTACCGGTGCCGGCGAATTTCGAAGATTCGTCACCGGATACAAGTGTGACCGAAGCGCCCAGTGAATTCCAAGATGGCGGAGAGACGATTTACTCAACTATCGAACGAGGTGTTACGCTGCCAAGACAAATCAGTTCAGGTAATAATGAGCTTATTGTTATTATTCCTCAACATCGGGTTGTTCGACTGTTTACTATATGGTTGGATATCATATGTATGTAAGTGTTTTGAATCTCGAATATTCGTGAGTATTTTGTACTCCTGTGAATTTTTTTGACCTAATTTTATTTTTAGGCTATCAATAAAAAAAATATGATTTCGTAAAATAGGTTTTGGTGATGAGGGCCAAGCCCCATTAGAATAATAATTAAGAACTGAACTAATTTTCGATATGGAATGGCAAAAATAAGAAACTTTTCCTATATTAAGATGAAAAAAGACCTGTTTATGTCATTTTTATTTCTAAGAAAGGGCTGCAAAGTGTGCTTAGGTTTTACCCGTATTTGATTAAGTTGAAAGTTGAGGAAGCTGTGTATTTACTGTGCAGGATTTAAACATTGTTTGAATAAAATATTAATGGAAATGCACTATTTACTCATCAAACTTCAGCTATAGTATTTTGTGGTATTCACCCCAATATTTGGCTCGTCCTCAAAATGCATGTCTGCTGTAAACTGAATCCCTCACTCTTCACATTTCAGTCCTAGATTCAAGTTTCAGCTGGAGAAATTAGGTCACCTAAGTAAATAAGACTTGAATGATTGGTCTTATTTGCAATGCTTGTGTTTTGAATAAAATTCAACGCGAGACATGTTGGGAAAAACGAAACTCAATAGTCAAGATGAGTAAATATCACCTCTAAATGAGGTTCATGCAATAAATCATGCACAAATCAAACCATCGCATAATGCTGAAATTTTCAGATTCCTTGTCGTTTCATTTAAAATACCAATTATGTATGTTCTCATTTACTATTGCAATATTTCATTTACCTATATCCACTCCAGATTCCCAAACCAATGGCTGCTCCCACACATCCCTCCTCAAGTCCGACAGTGGCGACACACTCCACAGCGTGGGCGGAAGTAGCACGGACAGCGGCATATCCGGTGGGGGCCCCTTGAGCTCATCCATGACGATCGAAGAAGACACCGATGACACTCTCGTTGACACGCCCACCATGCGCCACGCGGCCACCGCACCCGCGGAGTTATCCAGTTCCGAGGACACGTTGGATGACCTGGATCCGCATGATGAGAATCTATATGAAACGATCGATAATATCCAGCGCGTGGCTAATCGGCCAAGGGAGCTAGAGTTGCTGGTGAAGCAATCAGAGGCGCCGAAGCCCCGTGGACGCGATCGGTTGAGTGCGATGGAAAAACCGTCGCCGCCCGTCTACGATATCCCGCCAACGCCTCGTCGCTCCTCAGAGCAATCGCCTATTTCTCCGTTGTCGCCGCTTACGGGAAAGTTAAAGACGAAAGGCGGAAAGGGGGCTAAAAGTAAGAAGAAGAAAGGGCGCAAGAAGGATCGCTCTCCGTCCCCGGATAAACGCTCTAAAACTCCAACAAACACGGAAAGAGCCGGTTCTTCCGATGATGATTTGTTGAACGAAAAACGAAGACGCGCCATGAGTCCAGGTGCTGTTGCTAGGGATTTCGTTGCTAAGGTGCTTAAAGTGCGACCCAGTTCGCCAAAGGATAAATCTGAAAAGGTGCTATCGCCGCTTGACACTTCTGGCAGAAAGAGTCCGTTTTCTCTCAAGAAAGTCAACACCTCGCCAGTAGTGACTAAAAAGGTGACTTATCTGCCTGTCGATTTTGACGGGCCACCCGAGGCCTACCGGAAACAAAGCAATGCCTCCTTAGGCGACGTCACAGCTTTTACGTATGAAAACGTTCACCATAGCAACCAACTGAACCATAACAACTCGGGTGCCTTTAACGTGAATCGTTACGCCGGTGATCCCAACTCAACCGCAACAAAATCGGATAAACCAAGCGCGCCCTTCCGCGCCAGTAAGAGCATGGGCGATCTGTACGAAGCGATGGGAGGCAAGAATGAGAAGGTGCACACGAAAACGATTCATGAAGATCCGGGTTCGAGCCAAGCGAGCAGACCTGTGACGTCACCACGCAGGACGCTGCCGCTGATCCCGATGAAGAAGGCCATGCCCGTGCTGGTCAAGGTCATAGGTGAGTGTCACGTGGTTTTCGGTATTTTTTGTGAATGTAAATGGGAATCAAACTGGCTAATTATCTAGACTTCTATATACAAATATATCATGGTTTATTGATTTTATGGGTGATCTTTACTGGTAAGGAATATTGGATTCATTTAAAGGCATGTCCAGCGTTTTTCAGTCGAGCGTTACGTTTCATACATGCATGTAAGTTGATAATTTATGGAATGTTACTTTTTTTCATGCTTGAATTACATAGGTAGCTTCGTGTTTATGTTTATTATATATTCAGATATGCTTTAGACTAAATGTAAAAAAGAAATAAGTAAATAAAAAGTGAATGACATATTGATAAGGGCGGGTCAGATAAATTACCCCAATTTTGTTTGGTGACACCAGAATTACAAATTTTGAGAATGTGCATAAAAATTCGCACGTGTTTTCCAGACAGCATATTCATATATAATCATAAAACATAAAGATATTTGTTCAGGTATTAAAATCGAGCTTAATGTCTTTGTAAACTGAAACGAAAGGATTTCTTAATTTCGTTGACGCAGCTGTATGCTGTAAATACTCAATTATTTATTCATTTGTACTTACCGTTCACAGATAAAATATTTCAAATGACTTTATGAAAAATAACCTTGTGTCCAGAAAAAATATGTTCGGTTCGATATATGGAATGAATGTGACGGATTTAATTTTTTGTTTACCGGTAATACATGTAGAAATTCTAGTAAGTTTCGTTGGTTTGCATAGTAGCATTTAAAGTCTAAAAAATCGTTTAACAATTAAAAAAAAAACAGAAAGTTATATCTTATTAAATGCACACATCGGTGAACATGAATAATTTTTGAAATTGAATGGCGAATAAATTTCAAAGAACAATGCGTGTCAAATGATAGTTAAATATAGTGCGTGCTTTGTGAGCGTGATTGTTGTTCATTCATCTTTTTTGATGGCAGTCGTACAGGGTTGTACCTTAACTTATTTTCGAGGTCGCAGCCGTGCGACCTGCTGAAAAAAGCAGGTCGCAAAAAGATTTTCAGGTCGCAAGTGGCATAATTGAACGATGAATGGTAAGGATTTATATGCCGCTCTAAGATTAAGCGCCAGGGCGCTCTACATCTTGAACACTGCGAGAAATGACACCAGTGCATTCATTTATAGGAAAGTGTATATAGATATGATAAAAAACCTTGAAATTGCTTTTCAATTGAATTTGCCGGATTTATCAAATATCTACCTCTGAATGCGAGCGCCGAAGGCGCGAGCGCTTTTTAAGATCAGACTTTTTCAACACTTTATTTCCTGATGAGCTATGGAATATGAATCAAGAAAAGCGTAACGCTAATTGAATTATATTTGATGCAAGGCAATAAATACAAAGTACAAAGCAAATGAACACTGCACATGTGACATCATTCCTTAAAAAATATCTTATATGAAGAAAATATCGAAAAAAGGCGCGGTTACAATTAGGCAAAACAACCCAGTGTTTTTACTGCGACCTGTTTTTTTTCTCATTGTAATGGTCCAATGTTTTATAGCAAGATTGGTGCGAAAAAAAATGTTTAACCATTTTGGCCTATCACCGTTTGCTTATGTGTAACCATGTATACATTGGCATATAAATGTTTTATAGCAAGATTGGTGCGAAAAAAAATGTTTAACCATTTTGGCCTATCACCGTTTTGCTTATGTGTAACCATGTATACATTGGCATAAATAAGCTCCCCAAAAAGTTGGTCGCACGTTCTGCGACCTGTTACGAATCCCAGGTCGCACGGTCAATTTTCAGGTCGCATTTGCGACCTAGCGACCGCTAAGGTACAGCCCTGGTCGTACCATCGCTAACGCAAACCTATTATATTGTTATGACTTTGAATTTATTATCAATCTTAACATTTACAGCTCGATATAAAAAGGACCTGAATATTAACTAAATGCGTTAAAAAAGTAGCAATCATAAAAGATTCTGTTCAAAAGTGATGGAGCGATTAAAGAAGTATAGAGATAATGCATTCAAATTATTATATAAACTGAATTCGAGACGAAATTTTGAATCCGAAATTTCTGTTACGTTGCATATATAAAACCATATGGAGATGAGTTTCCTTAGAACTAACAAAAAATGAATTTGACTTTTTGCATATAGCCCTTCAATTACACCAATCTAAGTATATTTCCGTCACATTTTAACCCATTTTCGTCCCCCGTAACAACTAGGGTCTAATTTGTGATGATGATAATTGTGATGGAAAATGAGAAAAGTTTACAAATGGGGGCGATAAGTAGACGAAGAACAGATGAATATCTGGTGAAGTACTGTCATAGAGGGACTCAAATGAAAGTAAAGCTGTTTGTCAGATGACAATGCGATGCAGCGGTCACCCGGGTGCGTTCAACACTTCAGCTTGTTTGTGTCCCCAACCCTCTTTTGTCCATTTTTTAGGGTTTATAAACTATCTTGCCCGACATATTTTGGGCTCTGTGCAATCTTAAAGATTTTTCATAATCATTTGCGCTTTACCAAATGCGTGGTATTGGCGTATAAAGTGGCTGGCCACTCTAGAATCCTCCTTCTCCAATAATATTTTTAATGCACATGATACCTGAAAACGATAAAAAAGAATATTACAAAGGTCAAAAGAACTTGTGTAATTGAAAAAAGAACTTCAGTTGAAAATATACCAATGTTTTTTTTGCCAAATTTATTGAGAGCCTATAGAGTCAAAATATTTTACAGTATCAAATTTAATTCCGTTAAGATGTAATCGAAGAATTTAATAATGTTTGTCAATAGGCAAAAATAGCACCAAAAGCAAAAACGGCAAATTCTGCAATTCAAGAATTCTTCGAAAAATTGTCACCATAAACGATTAAAGATTCAAATACAAAACAAAAAATGCCAGACCGCACACAGGCTACAAATGCATAAGAGTAGGCAGTGATTTCAATGCTGATTATAATTATCCCCCGCCTCCCTTGCTGGGGCGGGGGATATAGAAACGCACCGTGTCCGTCTGTCCGTCCGTCCGTCCGTCCGTCCGTCCGTCCAGATGAGTTTGTCCAGGCGATATCTCAGTT
>LQRL01062206.1:17703-30505 GCA_001703475.1 Hydroides elegans | reverse complement strand
GGGTCTGTAGTTGTGGCGATCACTGTGTAAGAGAAAGCACATGGGTCACTAAAGAGAAGGGAGTGCTCTGCGGTATGTAGCGGTCTCGCAATACGCGGTAAGGGCCCGAGCACTCGCCCATGGGTACCGGGTATGTGGTTGTGGCGATCACTGTGTAAGAGAAAGCACATGGGTGACCAAAGAGAAGGGAGTGCTCTGCGGCATGTAGCGGTCTCGCAATACGCGGTAAGGGCCCGAGCACTCGCCCATTGGTACCGGGTCTGTGGTTGTGGCGATCACTGTGTAAGAGAAAGCACATGGGTCACTAAAGAGAAGGGAGTGCTCTGCGGCATGTAGCGGTCTCGCAATACGCGGTAAGGGCCCGAGCACTCGCCCATGGGTACCGGGTCGGTGGTTGTGGCGATCACTGTATAAGAGAAAGCACACATGTAAATAAAACGAATTGGATTTGATCATTCTTTAACGTGTGATTACATTTGTTTTGAACTGAAAACGAGTTCTACAAATCCTTCGAGAGATAATTTGAATAAAATTGCACGATTGATGTATTTCCAAGTAAAACCTCCATTCAACCAATCTTCCATTTGACATATTAAAACCCTAATGAGTTAGTTGCCTGCCAATGTGCCCATTACAAACTGGCAATAACTCAGAGGTTAAAACATGTTTGTGTCATGGCCGAACATACATGTATTAGAAAAGGAAACTGGCACTGACCGATTCCTTGGCAAATCTCGGGATGGCAGGTGGCGAAGCAGTTCTCATCCATCCAGCGAACCAAGCGCCCGCAGTCGCCGTTCATAGAATATGTCATGCAGTTAGCGTTGCGTTCGTTTGTCTCGCATCGCTCATCTGGAAAAAAGGGTGAGGCATGACGTCATTTTCTTTATATTAATGCTTGATTTTATAGATTTATAATATGCCGCTTTTTATTCGCATAATTGTGAGTGAGCCATGACGTCACTTTGGCTATATTAAGTATTGTTAAATGCGATATGTGTCGCTGACTTATCTGTTTATTTGTTTATGTAATTGTGTTAATTCGAATAAATATGCGAAATACCCAAGAGTGGAACATAGTTCCTGTGTAGTTACATCTTTTTAACTGATGAACACTCTAGAAATCATGAATGGGTTATAAACACATAAAATATATTACATAGTTTACATTACATGCTCTACAACTATCTAGGTTACATATTCTCAAAACGTACAATTTATGCTGTGGTATATCAAACAAGGAATAAAAACGCATAAGATAATATCGAGTGATGATGCATAAGATAAATTTATAATTTAACTGTTAAATTATCTAAAGATAAACAACCTACACTGGCCATTAGTTATTTCCATTTTATCTGTATATAACCACAACAAACTCTGTTTCTACAGCCAAATGCGCCTTTACCATGATGACATCGTCTTGACATGTGTAAGGAAAGCCAACTATATTTTATATGTACCGATCGTCTCCGTAACTACCCATCGCCATATAATCGATAACTTTCTCAAAAAACTCTACCGTCACATACAACATGCTTTTCTAATACATTGGACACCAAACCTTTCATCACCATGCCAACCATAGTTGCTCCATGACAACCTATGGCAACCCGCCACTTACCAGCACAGCGCGACACGAGCACATAGTGATCGACGCCCGTGGACTGGCGCCTATCAGCAAGGTCGTCCTCGGCATAGAAGAACCAGCATCTGTTGGCGGCCACGTTGTAGTCAAAGGCAACGCACTCGGCCTCGGCAACGCAGAAGGCCTTGCACTCATCGACCGAGTCAAGGTCGTCCGACTCGTAGGCGCCGTTGGGAACGCCCATGTTGGCGAACACGTCGAAGATCTCACACTCTGGAGAGGGGAGAGGGGATGGATTCGGATTCAGTTGTGGATTCGAAAAAAATGAACCTCTTCCAAGTTGTCACAGAGGTAAAGCATCTTCCGCAAAAGCCAAGGTTAGAGCGCGGGTCAAGGACTGTTATTGTATACGTTGCGAATTCGAAGAAGGCAGGAACAGTGATTCATCAGCCTAGTGTTCTTTTTCCGCGACAAAGCAGTGTTAAAGCAAGGGTACAGACGAGGGAAGGTTAATTTTTGGAAGGAAGGAGGATGAGGCATCAGTTTTGGTTCCGAAAGAATGAATAACCCTCCTTCGCGAGAAAGCAGCGTTAGGGAGCAATGATGCAGACAAAATACGCGAATTGTACACACATAAGATCTCGCACTCTTGGGAAAGGGAGGTTGGGGCATTAACTGTGGATTCGAAAGGATGAACAAGCTCCGAAATTAAATGTAACCCTTCAAAAAGTGTTAAAGAAGTGTTAAAGCAAAGGTACTGACGAAGGAAGGTTATTATAAAAAAGATCTCGCACTCTGCAGGCAGAGGGAGGGAGGCTGACGCATTAAATGTGGGTTCGAAAGAACGAAGAAGCTCCGAAATTAAATGTAACCCTTCCAAGCAGGCATTGAGGTAAAGCAGGGTTAGAGCAAGGATACAAACGAAGGAAGGTTATTTTAAATAAAGAAGATCTCGCACTCTGCAGGCAGAGGGAGGGAGGAAGGGATGGTGAGGCATCAGTTGGGGTTTTGAATGAATGAACAAGCTCCGAATAAACTAAATGCAACTCTTCCAAGCAGTCATAGAGGTAAACGCATCTTCCACAAAAGCAAGTGCTAGAGCGAGGGTGGGAGTGAGGGGAGGTTTTTTTTTATACATAAGGCATATCTCGCAAGCTGCAAAGGGGAGGAAGGCAGGAACAGTGGTTGATAAGCAAAGAGAGGTAAAGCAACTTTCGACAAAGTAGTGTTAGATGCTTAGAACACAGGTTGGTTTGAAAGAAGATGTTTAATACACATATAGAAAAGCTCGCACTCTGGCTACTTGCAAGCGATAAAAATCTTCAGCGAAAAAGAGGATTCGAGCAAGGTATAGCATGAATGGTTGTTACATACACATTTGAGATTTCACTGTCTTCGGAAAAGGAGGGGAGTAGTGAAAAAACAATGTTAGAGCAAAGGTGCAGGACAAGGCTGGCTCCATACGCGTCCCTACCGTTCTCACCCGTCTTCAGATAGTGTAGTCGGATCGTTACTTACCAGCAATGGTTACGGAAAAGTGCAAATCATCCGCCGCGGCAAAGCAGTGTTAGATCAAGAATGAAGCAAATGGAAAGAGGCACAAGTGAAGTTTAGTAAGGCAATGAGCAGCATGTTAATGCAGCATAAACCTTCATAAAACCTCAAAATGCCTTCTTGGGTAGTGAAGCAATGTGAGAGTTTAAATTGTTGGATTAGTGTATTGACACACTTCTTCCAGAACAAATCTTTGTAAAAGCAAGGATAAGTGAAATTGAGAATCAAAAAGACCTTATTAAAACAGGTAATCTAATAGTATTATAGGATTCGATTTAAATATTTATGTGTCGGTTTAAGCATTATGACAGTAAAGCAAAGTTAATGCACTGACAAAGACATGTGAGAATTTTGTTTTAACCAGGAATGTAAGCGATGATAGTAAATCGAACCTCTCCACAAGATGCAAAATGTATTTAAGAACATTCTTAAGAGCTGTCATTAATTGAAGTACATGTATATGAGTAAATTGCTAAATAACAATTCCGATTAACAAAGGTTAAGAGGCATTATCACGTTTGTTAATGATTAATTATATCGTAATTTAAAGAACGGTAGAAATTTAAAGATAAGTAGAGTTATATATCAATGCATCAATGTGTTGGTAACTTTTTAGATAATACTTGACAAAATGATATGAAAATCAAGCCTTGATTAAGTGCAAAGTGCCCGAAGCATATTAATTACAATTTTAATTCTTATTCTAGTGATCAAATATCGTTAACACGACTATATTTTTTTCGAAATATCAAAATAACTTGTTTCTTATATTATTATTGGATGACCATCGTTATCACGCCATCATATTTTGTGATTTTATCGCATAAACACCATAATTAACTACTTGTAATATCAAGTGAACACTTGCTTAATTGAGTTGAGTCCATATACATCAATTTAGTAGATTATCTATGCTACTGATGTAATGAATTAATGGAACAACATGTTCAACATTTATTAGAATCTTCGCATCACGATGTCACGTGTGCTGCCAATATACACTAATATTTTTAAAACCAAAGTATATTATTCGTTATCTACGAAACATACATAGATACACATTCTACATCCAAACCACTTAACCAAACTCTCTTTTCATGCACCCCCATTTACCTTGCGTGGGCTCAGTAGTACCCGGCGGCGTAGTAGACCCATCGGGCAGCGTGCATCGGATGCGCTCGTACTGGTCCGTTCCGATCGACCTTCCGTCGCTGATTCGGCGATCGCGGAAGTTCTCGGCGTCAAGGTGCACGTAGCAACGGCGTCCCTGTTGCGTGGTGGAGAGGTCGAAGCCAACGCAATCGTCCTCCTGTAGTGGGGTAAAAACATTTTTTATAATGAGATGGACATTTTGAGTTTTGAGTGTATTTTTGCTTGCGTCGTGGTTTGTCTGGTTGTTATTGTGATGTTATTTGTTTGTAGGCTGTAATATATATATATATTTTTATACCGCGTTAAACGTTTAGGAAAATAAAACTAAATAAACTAAATATAAAAGGAAGAATTTATCCCAAGACATCAGTCTATATTATAGGTAACTATCAATCTATTAGGTATTATTGTAATAAAAAAATATTTAGGAAATATATGAATATTTCTATATGCAATCTAGTATGATAACTATGGTATGATTATAAAAAAATGCAAATACAAATTCAACTGCAACCTGTAACTGCAAAGAAATATACATTGACAAAATTATGAAACTTACTCACATATAAGTTAGTACGTACAACTTTTACCCAGGGCCATTTACGTTACCACATCATTTTTACAAATTGTTTAACAGTGATCGAATAAATTCGTGACCGCATCCTGTTTCAGTGAAGATTTTTTCTCGGCGAAATTTAACTCGAACCACCATTTTTTCATCTGAGTTAAATGGTATGTGCATTTGGATACTAAACATTTATACGAATATATTCACACGAATTAGTCATTCCCAGGGATATTTCTTTGCAACAAGAAAATATTAAGAAGTGGTGTAGGTGGATATTTTGTGTTGCTTTATCATAGTGCATTTACTCCAAACGACCATTTCTAAGCACGTGAGACTTTAAGAAGGTTTAGTTAAGGGCAGACAATTTTAATTAGGGAATATCAAATTACCTTTCCATATCGTGTATCAATGTTAGTATTTACATGTTCATGTTATCGTTATGTGTATTAAAATTCGAGTTCCATTTCACAGTTAAATACATATATTGGTAATAATAGCCAATACCACGAATAGTTAAACATACAACAAAACAAAAAGTTTAAATATAAGTTTAATTTTGCAAAATCACCGACTTGCAATTAAAACATTGAACAATGAAAACTTGATTATAAACACCAAGGGACGGATAGAACAACAATTGCAATCATCGCATATTACTCAACTGACAAGCCTAGCAATAAAGTGTTATTTTAAAAATAACACGATAAAAGCTACTGATGTAATAATTACAATCAAAATATATACTGTATCATTTTCTAAAAGGGTTTCTTGCCAGTAATAACGTTGTAACTGGAGTAATATGACGTACATGTAAATATTATCTAAAAGGAAATATTTATGAATCGTAACGGCTCAATCAATATAGAAGCACAGTGGAGGACTTGTCAATTGAAAGCAATCGGAACAGGGCAATGGGTGAGGGGGGTAGAGGCATAGTCTCAACCGAGTATATTTACGCCAAAAAGAGGAACTCCTTGGAAGCCGAGTCTCTGCCATGTTGTGCTTGAAGTGCCCTATTTGTATGCATGCATATATGTATATATAATGTAGGCTAAATCATTTATAAATTCACAATGAAGTGTTCGGCTAACATGTATATAATATAGACTATAAGCGTAACGTCGATCAATTTACATCGCACACCGGGACAAATAATATGAAACATTGTTTTCATAATTAGATGATATTGATATAAGAAAATATCAATTTATTTGTGATTATCATTGATTCAACGGATATTTCGAATAAATAAAAATCATCAACAGTTAATACTATATTTGTATTGCTTCTAATACACTAACCTCTCTACATGCTTCACGACAGTCTGACAACGAACTGACTCCTGGTAATTCTTCACCACCATAGGAAAGCGTGTTGGGTCTTTCGGTGAACTGGTCCACACATCCATCAGGGTCGGTCGCAGGGGAGGCCGTTGGGTCTTAAAAGAAAGAGTTTAAATTCGTTGGGTGTGGAAAAAGGGAGATGGCCATAGAAACTACCCAGTACCGTTTTTAAGACTGTTTAAATATGAAGTAGGCGAAATGATTTTTTTTTGCAATGCTCAAAATACTTTAAAAAAACCACTGAGACATAAAAAGTAAGAAATAATTTACATATGTAGTATAATATATGTATACTTGTAAATATATAACTGTAATATTACTTTTATATGTAATAATTAAGGAAACAATAACTAGAGCAAGAGAGATAGACCACCGAATTGTGTGTGAAGTAACAGAAGAGGTGGTATTGCAGGTTGGAAGTCCAAAGCACAAAAAGACAAAAGCCCTAAAGGTCAGAAGCCCTGAGATGTCGCATGCTAGGTCAAAAGCCAATATTTGAATATTGAACATATTGAATATTCTAAATTGAATATATGACTTATTGATAAATAATGCCCAACCTGTGGCGCCCTGGCACGGCTGCCTCGTGTAGTGATCGACAGCCTGGTTGATCCTCAGGTTGTTGCTGGCCTCGCTGTCCAAGTGCATGTAGCAGCGCTCGACGTCAGAACTCTGCACAATGCGCACCCAGTCGATGCCCGAGCACTGCGGGTTCTGTTTAAAACATAAAATGTATGCACATAATAAGAAAATAAAGGGGATTGTTACTGATGGGGAATATAAAAAGTGATATTGCCCCGGTTATATTGCCCATCATATTGCGTCAGACATGTAATTAAAGGGGATCACTTTTCCTGTGGTAGTTACATTAGACGTTTTGTATGAGATACAACATATCGTTATGACGTTTTTTTGGTTTAAGTTGTATAAGAAATAGAAATATGTTTTAATATATATTATTGCATCGCATTTATTTTAGTACAGTTTTATGCAGACTTTTCCTATTTTTTTTAAATATTTATGTTACGATCTGAGTTGTAATATTGTGGTATTGGCTATATGTATAATTCATTGGTTAAAACTTTGATCAAGTATTCAGGCGAAATTCTCGTACAAGCAAAGTGCTTCAAATTTCGCCTTTTCTAGCTTCTTTGTAGTTTTCTTGTTGTAATTCATCATTGCATATATGTAAATGTGTTAGCCGTTAGAAATAAATCTTTTCTTATTCTTATTCTTATTCTTATTCTTACAGCATATATTTACTTTTGTTGGATTGGATTTGGAAATAAACTTGATCTTATCGCGTGTGTTAAGAAAATTACTAAGAATTGCATTTAATAAAGCTGGAGTGGATTGGCATGTGATTTGCACATTCCTTGATCATATATATCATTCTGCGTACAATTAACTATGCATCAGCGAATTCATCAGCTGCAGTGTACATTCAATTTATAATATCAGCCATACATATATGGTTATTCAAAGAAAACTAACGTTTTATTTGTTTCTATAAGATATACGCGGTTACCCTTAAGCAGATCCTCTGGCAATTCTCAATGCTGTTGACGCCCGGTTGCTGAAGCCCATTGGAAGCCTGGAAGCCCTGCAGCCGCCGGAAAGTGTCTTCACAGGCTGTCGAAAGGAAACATGAATGACCAGATAGTAAGAATATGGAGATGAACGCTTATGCAATATACAGTTGGTATGTGTGATTAACATTTCATTATACGGATGACCCTCATATAATTATACTCTATGATTTTAGTTACGGCGATGTCACATACGAGACCTTGTGCATTAAAGCAATAAAACTCGAGAGAAAAAGAAAGCCGTTTCGTTTTACTTTATATTATATACACTCGATACGACAATTGACCCATAAGCGACTTACGAGGCGTGACGGAGCATGCGGTCCTCCTGTACTGTGTGACCCCGGCTGCACTGCCCACCCTGGTCAGCAGAGTGGCCGATGTGTGGATGAAGCACTGCACCGAGGGCGCGCTTGGGTCCCAGTCGTAGCCAGCACAATCGTCCGCGTTTTGCTGCGAGTAATAAGTAATTATACATTTAAATAATCATACAAGATCAGGGAACCAATGGAAGGTATGATTATTTATAGAAGACTGCTCTAAGGGTGCGCTTGGGTCCCAGTGCAATCGTCCGCGTTTTGCTCGGGGATGACAAAATAAGATGATTTATAGACACATTTATATAGATATGATAGAATAAACAGTTTTGATCTGTTGTGGCCAGTGGGGAATATGGGGCTCACATAGTCCTCCGCCGCGTTTTGCTGCGAGTTTTTGATTAAATAGTTAAATACATATCAGAATAAACATACAACGCCAGGCAACCATTGGTAGGTATGATAATTGATAGAATACATGTGATACTGCTCTTAAGGCTGACTACCTCCTAGGGGATTTTTAAATATAGTTTTTCGTATTCACAGGGGTCCTGATTTAAGCTATATCATGCATGCCATAAATATACGCAAACGTTGATTTATTGAGACATAATACTATATGTTTTATCAATGATTCAAATTGAAAATCAGTTGATTCACTTACGCTGAGGCAGTAGGCTTGGCAAAGAGCCCTTGTCCTTCCAGCCGGATACTCCATGCCCCCTTGTGAGTGAGTGTCTTCGAAATCATCAAAGCTGTCCACACAGGGGCCATCGGGACCGGTTGGGGGAACTATATCAAAACCATTTTTTCGGTATAAAGGAATGACATTATGACGTATCTCATCCATCTATTTCTTTGTCGTTTAAAGGATATGCTTTTCATATGTTATGTTTGATCAACTTCGGACGACGTTATTTTGAGGTCCGTGCGAACTGGGCTATAGTGATGTAGCTTTGATAAACTCTCACTATATAATGTCTTCTTCTCATTTTATTAAACTTCAATATTTATCAAAGCATGATTAAATGTTTTCACACGCTAGCTACAGAAAATGTCAAGAGACCGACACATTGTGCACAAATAAAACTCCAATTCAATATATGATCCTTAAAACATTTATCACTTTTACATTTACATATTTATCAAATGAGGCGACAAATAATGGAATTCCTCAAGAACTAAATCAGATATATTAGAATAACATACGCGTTGTGGCGACGGCTGAGCAAGGCACCCTAATGTGATGAGACACGAGGCGCGAGTTGTATCGCTGCGCATCTTCGTCCGTATGTACATAGCAACGCTCGTTGCTAGGGGAGCTAGGTACGAAGTCGAAGGCCACGCAGTCCGCTTCCTATAGAAAGCAGTGGTTATTTTGTAAATTTCAATGTCAGGTCGATAATAAAGAGTATCATATTATTACATATTATTAAAATGGCATTTAGATAACATATAATTTGTTTTATTAAGTATTTATTGGAATGACAGCAGTTCGAAATCATACATGCGAAAGCACGTTATCTGTAAAAAATTACATGTTCAAATTAAAATAAACACAGCAAATAAGTGGTTTCATAGCGAGAAAACTGATATCACATTGATTGTATTTTGAAGTGATGTCAGTGAAACAGCAACGAAAACCCGTATTTGAAATGATGACCCTTGCAGTCTTGCATGCATTTTATATTATTGTTATTATATTTAAAAAATGAGGATGGGTCTATGACTAATCCTCCTCGCTTACCGCCCTGCATATCTTCTTCACATTCATTTCAAACAAATTATGACAATAATAGTTTGATCAATCCTCCTCGCTTACCGCCCTGCAGATGTCTTCGCACTCCTCCAGAGTCTCGCCCTCGAGTCGTCGGTCGCCGCCCTGTGCGCCAGTCTCCTCGACCACATCGAAGCTGTCTTCGCACTGCGAAGGGCCAGTGCCTGTGGGTGGCTGGGCTGTTTATTAGACAAATATATTTTGATATTTAATATTAATAAACTATAGGGCTGTATATGGAAACAACGAGGTGGCTACTTCTTTCATTGCAGTCTTGGATGGGGGGAGGGTTGTGGTATGGTTCATATTAAGCTGCCTTCGCACTGCGAGGGTCCTGTGTCTGTGGGTGGCTGGGCTGTATAAGGAAACAAGGAGGTGGTTACTTCTAAAACTGAAGTCTTAAGGCGAGATGGGGCGGGGGGAGGGGGAGTAGTTGTATTAAGTTGAAGCTGTCTTCGCACTGTTAGGAGCCGTGCACGTAGGTAGCTGGGCTGTATATGGGAACAAGTGGGAGGTTACTTTGATAATTGCACTCTATTTTGAAGGGGCGGGGGTTGTATTTATTTGAAGCTGTTTTCGCACTATGAGGGACCCATACCCGTGGGCGGCTGGGATAAAGGTTTAGAAAAAAGGTGATTGTCTCTTAATATCTTGATGGCTTTATATCGCTTTAGGGTTTTCTTTGAAAATACATACATTTAGTCAGATCATTATAGAACTGCTTTAAAACAAAATGCATATAGATACATGTTGACGAATCAATATACTAGAAGCGCTTTATTTTGAAAAAAAAAAACAATATATCAATATCAACTAAGTAACACTTTATTGATAAACAATCATATGTTGCTAAAATTGCTATCCAATTCCAAAAAAAAAAAGCATTATACTCACTTGACCTGGTGACATCGTCGGGGCAGGGCTCCTTGACGTAGTGGTCGATCCTGGCATTGCCCGAGGGCACGCGGCCCAACTCGTCGGCCGTGCGGTTGTGCCAGTAGCAGCGGATGCTCGCGTCGCGGTCAAAGTCGACGGCTGTGCACGTGGGCTCCTGTAGATAGATGTAAGATCATATTATGTCAATGGACAATAATTGTCCAATTGTAGTATTATTGACCGAGGGCACAAGTGCATTGAGTTTTTAAGGCTTGTTTATGTGCAAGTGTATTGAGGAGAGGATCTTGATTCTACGAGGAATCTGTATTTCACGAACACGTGTTTTTTTGAGAATTACTTGAGACTATGATCATGTAAGTTATATTTTGACTCACTAGAGTACTCTTGTCATAGAACATTGTTTTCTCAATGTTTTCCTATGTTTCATGATGTTAACCATGCATTAAAATGTTCGTAACACAGATACGCCCTCATAAAATTCAGATTCCCTATTCTTTACTATGGCATCGGAATATGAAGATGCAAATGATGACAGGGCATTGTTTATAAGTTTATTTTCATATTTGTTGTGAATTTTGTTGTGATAGGATATTATAATAGCTCTAGTTAAATAAACATAGATTAAGCAGAACCATCTTATTGATAAGTTTTATCTTAGAAAGTTAGAACATACTTTTAATCAACGATATGCACTCAATTCAAAGATTGAATTTATTAAAATCCTACACTTTTGTTAATAAGTACTAAAATCAATTTTTATGTTGTCGATGATTAATTCATTTTTACAGAGGGGCATGAACTTAAGAAACAGTTAAGGGCTTATTCAGAAGGGAAGCGACAAGGCACCACAAGCGGCAATATCCTTATATGTTCTCTATATGCGCATGTCGGTAGTCAATTAAACCACATATACTCGACAACAAAAGAAGTGTCCGGTCATTTTAGGTTAATATTTTCTCATTGTATCAAAAGTGAAACCAATTAAAACACGTTTGTTAGTTTCAGTTATGATAATTATAGATGGTCCCGCAAACCTAACAATCTGGAATCCGTTTGACGAGTATCTCGTTCGTTTTATCGAAGGGCTAATAAACATTGAATTCGATCAGCATTCAATGAGTATCGGTAGGAGAGGAAAAGCGCTATGTGCTAGAGATAGTATAAGGTTCTCGTAACTCAAAAACGGTGAGAAATAGTTAATTTCTATACCATATGCCGCACAGCGCACATCGTAAAATGTCGGAAAACGTGTTTTTGGCGCTTAACTGCGAAAACAGTCTTAATTACATTACACAATAAAAGCGGTATGATTTCAAGATAGCTCACATGCTCTAAACTCGGTTAATTGCACTTTGAATTCCATTCGCTCCATAGCCTAGCCATAATTTTCGAATAAACTCGGCAAAATTTGAAAGGGATAACTTAACCTGGTTATATTGACGGGGCGTTCGAACGAAAACTGTCATTGTCAATATTATCTTCAAGGGTGTGCAAAATAGAAAAAAATAAACCAAAAGGCCGTTGCTGTCCTCGCTTTCCATTTAAACGATGTCGCGAAATGCATTGAAAATACGCTCGACATATTCAAACAGTTGTTTTGAACAAGTGCACTAAAACTGGCACTTCCGGTGCCTAGCGTCTGACCATTCGCAAAATTCTTTGTCAACTCGAGCGATCGCCGCAACTGGCTTGAATTTTTGAATATGCACCTAAAGAGTCCAAATGTACCAATTACCTGTAAAATTTCTGCCAAGATAGTTCAAGCATCCATGAAAATGCATATTTGAGGGTTTGTTACTCGCTATTTCGTTCGTTCATATTCAAGAGTTCGCCGAATCGTCGATAGCAAATAAAGAGTCGTAAAAACTTATTAAATGAGCTCACATTATGTACTGTTTAATTGAGGTATGTCCAAAGATTGGCAATGTTCGAATGGGTTCAAACTGTTCAAACGTTCAAAGTTGAAATATGCATATATGATATAATAATGATATCTAAGATTTTATTTATGGAGAGA
>LQRL01062206.1:0-11794 GCA_001703475.1 Hydroides elegans | reverse complement strand
ATATAGCTGCCCCCTCTCCCGCACAACTGCCTTTACTCGATGACGCAACTTTCTCCCTATTAAAGTCGCTGTCAATCATCAATTAATGAATGTCAACAAATGAGCACGTCTTGTCATTGGTCCATTTAAACATGAGTGGCCAATGAGAGCCTCGAATGCGCCTCAGTGGGTTTCAGCGAGTCACAAAATAATGTCGGTTTTGGAAAAAATATTTTTCATAAATGATAAATATCTCGACAATCATAAAACAATGACTCATCAAAACCATCTATGCTCCATCTTTCGGTCGTGTTTAATGTTTTTATACATATTATTCTCTCAAATTTATCCTATAACATATAGAAAAGTGTCGGACATGGCATTTTGAAAAAAAAACTCGACTGATTTTAATACCTGCGAAATGTTCGTAAACGAAAAGATCGCAGATAAAAATGGAAGAAAAATAATGGTAGCGAATTGTTTGGTAAGTCCAGCAACAACAGCGACAACAGCAACAACAGCGACAAATACATAACTGGAAGAAATTGTGGATGAATTCTATGACGATATAAGACGAACCATTTCAACTGTACCACGACAGAGTGTATTAATTGTCTTGGGAAATTTCAACGCCCGACTCAGTGTATTTATTGTCTTGGGAAACTTCAACGCCCGAATAGGCAGCAAGGATGGAAGATTCATCTTTCTTGAAGAAACCAATAGCAACGGCAAACAACTGGTGAAACTTTCTCAAGAATTTGGTCTATATTCGATATATGCGACACTTTGTTCCAAAAGCCAAAGTCAACGCTATTGACTTATCACCAAATGAAGACATATATCAACTCAACTAATTTATTTTGATACGGAGAAAATAGAGAAAAAGCGTCAAGATACAACCACTTTGATAGTATAGGTTTCAATTTTAAGTAAGGTTAAGCCTGAGATGGAACCATAAAAATACAATGAGAAGAATATAATACGACTTGAAAAAGCTCAAACAACAATGAACTACAAGAGAGATACAGGTTTACTGTAAAGGTTACATTTCATGATCTTACGATTGAAAACGAATCAGCCAATGACGAATGTGAGCGCTTTATCAGAGCAACGGAAGATTCAACCAAAAGAAGTCCTTCCACAAATAAAAGGCACAATGAGACAACAAGGAAGCGACGAATAAGAGACAGAGAAGCTGTGAAAGAAGCATTTTGAGAAATTCCTGACCTCCAGAGAAACAACGCTAAGGAATACATGTGCATACCTGTATTTGAAGTACGATATCTATGAAAATAGACCAGACAGAGAGAGCAAAGCAGGATAATCGATACAAAGTTGGAAGTTGATACAATGTAAATGAAATAAGTGGACGGAAGGCAAGTACAAAATGGAAGATAGGAGGATACACCAGAGTAGAGAGAACAGCGAACTGGTTCAAACATTGAAAGGTCTTCTTGGTAACCCTACCGAATATCGGGAATTAGGACGAAAAAGTCGACCAAACATTTCGAGAGTCAAATATCAATGTTGGGCCATTTACGAAGTAAGAGTACCACAAAGAAAGGGGGGTAAAGCATGATGAGAAGACAATATCCCTCCTGAAGTTCTTAAAAAAAAGATGTAAGCTAGACGACAAAATTATAGGATTCTGCAACAGTGCTCTACAAGAAGGACAAAAACCCAAACAGTAGTCAATTATGAACATAATACACATCCCTCAATCATATGATCCCTCCTAACGCAACCAGGGAGAACAGCAATAAGTCAAGTTAAAGTTAAAGTTTAGTTAAAGCCCTACGACGATTAATTGAAGACATCAAAGATAGGAATCTCTCAGTCATCATAATCTTCATCGATTAAAATAGCCTAATACACCAAACATGGGGGTAAACTGATTTAGATTTTACGAGCAAAAGGTATACCAGATAGACTAGTGAGAGCAGTAGAAGAAATGTACATGGACACAAAAGCAAAGGTTCTATCTCCCGGCGGTGAACTGATTTGTTCGACATCCTTGCTGATTAACTACAAGGTTGCATTCTCGCACCACACCTATTTATTATTTATTTATTATTGTTTTCTTGTAATGCGCCTTTGTTGAAATATAAAAGCGCTACAAAATGTTATGATATAAGAAAAATATAACGACTTAAAAATACATGATACATAATTACACAAGTATAGTACTGCAGCAATCAAAATGATTATATATGAAATTGTAATATAAAATAATTATAAGTTAATTGAAAATGGAACTAAAACACTTGTTTATACCTCTTTATCAAAGCACTGCAATTGGAATGAAATAAACGGAAAGGAAGAAGAACTAGGGTTCCAGTTATGACGTCGTCAGTGCCTGAGAATATCACCAGAATTGACCTGGCTGTTGCCGATGATATCGCGTTGATAAATGAACACGTCAACAAGCACAAACATTGCTCGATGGAGTTCAATCGGTTGCAAGGGCAAATGGCCTTATGGTAAAACCTTAGATAACTAAAGTGATAGTCTTCAACTGCCCTAGCAAAATATATATTAAATCAAGTGAAGGCTTTATTTTCGAAGAAGTGGTTGCGGTTTTTTCACCTATCTAGGATTCTTTGTAAGCAGGACAAGCGACGACACGTTTCAAAGGAAATATACCTAGCATGGGGGGCAGCATATAATAGGATGAGTAGAATCCGGAGATCAACGCTGTCTGGAAAACAACAAGACACGGATATTTCGCCCTATTGTGAAGATAATGTTTGTATGGAAGTGCAGCATGGACGCTCACAGAGACATTGGTAAAGTGAATCGATGGTTGCTTCACCAGACTTCTCAGATCAACACGTGGATTCACTAGGAAAGACAATGTGAGCAACAAAGAACTATATGTTGAAGTGCACAAAGCCACAGATACAGCCACAGACTCTAGCTACCTGTTCATTGCGATTGGCACCCCGAAGAGGCTGCACATAACCTAATGTCATGGACCCCTGGCCACGGAAAGCGAGGACGAGGAAGGCCGGCACGTTCGTTTGTGCAGCAGGTGGGAGACGACACTGGCCTCAAAGAACGCAAGATGGCATCCGTGATATTGAGTAGGGACCAATGGCGCTTAATGACAGGGGCTGTAAACCTAGAAACTAGGACACGTTATTTTGTTTTTTTTTCATTAAAAAAATATGCAACGCCTTAAAATTTATACACATGCAGCACAAAAAGCAAGCCTGGAACCTGAAACATATATGAAACCCTCATAGCTAACTTATTCCGCCATCTTCTAGTTAAAATACTTACAAAATCCCAGCAAATCCCATCTCATCGTTATTTTTTTCATCCACGTGGCCGGCATTAATCGGAAACAGCGTGTTCTTACAGCTTCCGGTAGCGTATTGTACACTTTTGTATCGAGGTCGGTGTTTCCGGTGAACACGATTTCCGCTCCGTCTGAGTCGGTTATCGTCTGCCAGGTGCTGCAGTCATTGCTGTGGGCGAGCTTGAAACGAAAAATAAATATTCTAGTTAACCGAACTGAAAACCGGACACTGAAACGTATTTTTCGATAATTGGTTGAGTCCAGTACAAATATTGGTAGTATACTATATATAAGTTCATGTATGAAGAAGTATAATTGCAATGAAAATGAATCATCTTACAAACTAAGAATAACATCACATCTAATGCACATGTTCTCGTTTTTCTACCCACTTCCTCTCATCATGTGACCGGAAACGATTGGATTCTTACTTTATACGATGTGACCCATTCAAGATGCTGCGGATCTGGTCGGCCCTGGGTGACCACTTGAACAACGACGCGCTCGGATCCAAAGTCCGCCTGAATCCATTGGTTCAGATTGTTCGAAGCCGCCGACCATGCGCCTTTTTTATATAAAAGAAACCAATAGACATGCCCGGATCGTATATTCGCTTGGATCCGCTGGTTAACATTGTTAGATGCGCCGACTATGCGCCTTTTCGTTTGAAACAATTATATATACATATATGATATACAGTATTTATTATGTATGTATTTGTATTTTGTTCCTGATCTGAAGTCAATTTGGATCCACTGGTTTGAATTGTTAGAAGCTGCTGACTAGGTGCCCACAGGATTGCCATTGATGGCATTTTTGTATCGGTCCATAAAGGACAGCTAGGTCTGGTTAGAAGAGCTTTTTCTAATAAGATACTTCCAAAACATCATGTTTTCCCACGTGTTTTATGGGAAATTCATCAGAGCGCATAGCTTTCAAAACATGCACAAAATCCTAAGCTTACAGCATTATTGAAACAGAAAATGTGTTGTCTATTTGCATTAAATCTATCTGCATGCATTACCTGTGGACACGACCCCGTCGCGCTGTTCATCGATGCACGAATTGTTGACTCCGTGATAAAAGTCCGTGCTACCAACAAACTCACTCGATGCCGTCACGGTCACGCCCGGCAAATGCGTCACGCCTTGACCGCAGATTAGGCGCTCTAAGTCGCTGTTGGGGGACCCTGTGGTCGTAGTCTCTATTGATGATAATATTACAGCATCAATAGCTATTTTATATTAACTTGTATATACAACAGTGTTTCGAAAGTTTCGTTTATACATGCATTTATTTATGTTTTGTTTTACGCTTGAAAAACCTCATACCTTTACGTACGATTTCATTGGAATTTAACATGGTTGGTCCACATTGAATAACATCCTAAGTGTTACAGTACTTTATTTTCATATATGAGAATTAATGACCTCGGCCAACCTTTTTTTTTAAATTGTCATGTTTAGCGTATGTTACATTGGCTAAAGCGACCAGAAAGAGATTAAACTGCTGGCCAATACGTTTCTTGTCGCCCTTAAGCTAAGGGCCGCGGCCTATGTTACACTCGCAAATTTTCTACGTTACACACCCCGTATTCGTTTGGAACACTTCATTCCCGGGGACAGTTACGGTTGCATAAGATAAAATGATGAATAAAAAATACCCTCCAACCTAATGTTTGGAAAATTAAATAAATACCACCAATTCATTTATGCTTGATCGGGGACAATAATAACATAGATGACAAATATATTATACAAATAATACCCGAAGGGTCCTTATCAAAATGGTTATTGACCCGAGGGAAAGGGAGAACTAATACTCAAGCCCGAAGGGCGCGTTCATTACTTTTCCCTATCCCATGAGCCAATTTCATTTCCTTTATTATATGGATTTACGCATTCCTCGAACACTTTTTAAAGTTTGAAGAGTGAGATATATATACTTAACGTTTGCGTAACGATTACGTAACGTACCGTAAAATGGCTATTATCGAACAATCCAACCTACCTTCTTAAATAGTGCTTTAAACTCCTGCCAGTCGTTTTATGTAGAGACTGTCATAATCATTATATAGTATAAGTCATAAGCTTTCTAATGCTTCTTTTTATAATACCCTATGTTGAATAGTAATGAAATTATAAAGAAAACAGGTTTAGATGAATCAAATTGCAATATTTGGTCACGTTTCCCATGTTTATACAAAATTACAGTTATGTTGAAAATATAGTATAAGTCATAAGCTTTCCAACATTTTTTAGCAAGTCTACGTTGCGTTTTAATGAAATTATAAAGAAAATAGGTTTTGCCAGCATTGCAGCATTCCGTCACGTGAGCTATCGAAATTGACTGTCATAACCATAATAAAGTATAAGTCATAAGCTTTCCAAAGCTTCGTTTTACAATTCTCTATGTTGAATAGTAATGGAATTATTAAGAAAAAAAGTTTTGACCAATGTAAATTTCAGCATATATGCATAGCAATCATGCGTGAGAGCCGCCATTTGTAATTTGTTCATATAGTACATAGTTATAGATAGTTATATGTCGCTAGCTCTATAAAGAACATATAATAATATAGTCGCTTTTCGCTTCCCATGTAAACCAATCCTTATTCGGGAAAAGCTAATATCTAAGCTGAGAAAGACATATTTTGAAGAACGGCTTGTTATGTGCTCTTCATGTACTCACGCGTGGGGTCGGGGCAGGGCAGACGGCGGTAACTTGTGACGAAATCGTTGCTTTGTGGCTCCTCGTTCGCAAGGTCGTTGGGGTGCAGGAAGCAGTTTCCGTTATCTGCAACGGTTTGAAAAAATAAATCGAATTCGTAAAAGATTTAAAATGGTCGGTTAATGCTTTACAATGTCAATGCATTTCTGCATTTATGGGGTCGCGGTAAACATTATGAAGATACGATGACACTTTATGTATGAATGAATTTTCTCCTGTCCCACTATATGACTCCAAAAATATGCTATCCGTTTCCCTGCGACAAATGTGTCAAAAGCAGTAGTCGCTGTTAATCTCACTCCCGTTCGCTTTGATATCATATACCATTAGTGACCCCCGGTTAGTGTTTTTTTTTCTTTTTTTTTTCTGTCCCATAAATCCCCAAGCACACATACCATTGAAGTCGTATCCGAAGCAGTAGTCGCTGTTTATCTTACTCCCGTTCGCTTTGATATCATGTACCATTAGCGACCCCGGATTCAATTTCTATTCTGGATGCTTTCTATAGCCCTATAACCCTATATAGCTTTTCTATAGCCCAATCACACATACCATCAAAGTCGTATCCGAAGCAGTAGTCGATATTGAGCTCCTCGGGCGGGTTGTTGCACGCTCGGCGACACTCGGGTTCCGAAGCGACTTCGGTTTCGCGGCCGCCGAAGAACTGCGTGTCGTCGAGGCGCTCGTATTCCGTGCACTCGGCTGTAGCGAGAAGGCAGTGATGGTTATTTATGTGGTATGAATATATTTGTTTTATAAAGTATATTTGCATAGGGACAAGTAGCTAACTGGAGTTTATGTGTTGAGTATAAAAACAGAGAAAACGTGAGGAAACGGCAGGGAATGCAACAGAAAAGATGTTGTACATCAGCTGCAGGTAGGGAATGGATTAGAAAATGATCAGAAATACATAAGAAAAAATATAGAAAAGGAATGCATCACAAAAGATATGGAATGAAGGAGAAAATAGATTTATAAGGAGTACATCAGAAAAAGATAAGAACACAGCAGAAGAAGATGGGAAATACCCAGGGAAATGCATGGGAAAAAGATTCGGATACTTCAGAAAATATAAGGAATACATCAGAAAATATATGAATACTTAATAGAAATAGGACAAAAAGATCAGCAAAATATAATCAATACACTAAATTACAATAAAATATAAGAAATATATTAGAAATATATTAGAAAAAGATATACAATACGTAAGAAAAGAGAATGAATACATGGCCATACGTTAGAAAAAGATACGAAGTACATGATAATATTGGGGATCCACCACAACACATTGGATATAAGATGAGTATAAACCCACTCGGCAAGACGTCAACGGACGTCGAGAGGACGACCTAATTTGGACCCACACGTAAGTTTTCCGGACGTCCCTAGTCGTCGCGGACGTAGAAAAGACGTCTTATCGACGGCGCGTCCGAATCGGACGTACGAATGACGATCTACAGACGCCGGGACGTAAAAGGACGTCCGAAAATCTTACATATGGGCCCACATTAGGTCGTCCTCTCGACGTCACGTCCAAATAAGACGTACTATGGACGACCCTTGCCGAGGGGGAAAGGTTTCAAAGTCGCAAGTGAGCAATAAAAGGACGTTAAGATAGTTCTAAATTGAATTGCAAAGACGAGATATATTGATCATCCATTTTTAGTGTCTGCTTAATCTTATAAATCTAATCAACCATTGAAATTAAAGAAAAAAGAACGTGTTGAAACACAATTTGCAAATCATAAATTTGTTCTGAAACTCTCACCAAATTCCACCAGTAATTAGCATTCACATCTCGGAAAAAAACAAATAAACCTTATACATTAAAATATCCATAACATACATTTATTCTTTATAAAACATTCATAATATTACGCAGATGTTTTACCCTCAGTCGCAGTTGTTAAGGTGGATTCAGTTGTAGACGCCAGGGTTGTTGTGGAAGGAGTTGCTATGGTAACAAAGGTACAAGCAAAGCGTAGCTTAGCGCATGTTTCCCAACATATAAAGGCGTGTAAATGACATTGAACGTTATGCAGTGCCCGTCCTGATATGGTGAGTAAGACATATAATGCATCAAATATCTATTGATTGTCCTGTAGCACTTTATTAAAATCACTTTTTATATTCATAAATATAGTTATAGTGTTTATATATTTTAGGCACTATAACTATATTTATGAGTGTAAAAATGATTTAAGACATATAAGATTGTGAAAGGTAAATAAGGGTATTATATTAGCAATATAAGGTAGGATAAATAATTAAAATGGCATTTAAACATCAAACAATTAACCGATTAGCCCATTACTAAGATGATGTGATAAATAGGAACGTTAATAATTGAAACTGCTATGCAGTAGCTGTGCATAATCACACCCAAAACACAGAACACATGTCATCATGGAACATACATCACACCAAACATAATTTTGAATATAAATATATAATATTGCATATGTTTATCTGTGCGATGTCATAGCTTCAAATGAATCTGCCAACGGCACCACTCACCAGCGGTTGGGCCTGTCCCTTCTGTTACCATGGAGACAGAAGACAGGGTTGCTGAGGGAGAGGCGGATGGGTTAACGGAAGCTGGTTGCGAAGCGGTAGCGAGGGTTGTACTGAAACCTTGGGAGCTTAGCGATGCTGAGGGCATAACAGGATATGAAATTCCAAGCATATGGGCAGATAGGGTCTTTTTGAAACCTAATGGTACTTTATTTGTCTTCCGAAAGCGATTTCACATTATGGACGTTAGGAAAATGTTTATGATATGTGAAAACAAAGCGTGTTTGTATCAAAGAGGATTCGAGTACCAAGGTTTCAAAATGAGTTTATCGTAAAAGCCAAAAAGTCACGGAGTTTATATGCTAACGAAATTCCTCAGTCGACGTGTAAAACGTTCATTTAATATGATGATTTTTTGGGGGTTCATGCAGAAAAACATACACTATCATGATGAGATTTGGAGCGTTTCAACTCGGCTAGACGTCGAGTAACTTGGGTAGGGCGTTTTACTTTGGACACATATGAACATTTCTCGTAGTGGACACAGGCACGTCCTTTTAACGTTATTTAGAAGGGTCCATATTATCTACGCGTAACGTTGGTAAAGCCTGTTTTAAGTCAATAGCATATCTTCTCTTTAATATTTAAAATGTAAGCAATTCGATGATATTCAATGTGTTTAATTGGTATCTGCCAACCTTAAAATTACAAACAATCAGTCACCCACTTTAGCAACCATCGAATTACACAAGTGTGGTTAGGCGGGTGAATCCGATATTTTACGTAACAGTTATTTAACAACGTTCAATCAAACTATCACCACAAAAAAGGCAAACCCATAAGGACATAAAATACACAAATAACAAATGTTGATGTGTTAGGAAAAACAATTTTAAGAATAATATAAACACAAGTATACCATTAAAATCAAATACATTTCAGGTGCGCCCCCACTGATGCGAATGCAAGAAGCTAGAGTCAGAACGAGAGCAGAGCGAGAACGGAGATTACTCGTTAGATCTCGCTCTCGCCCTCGCTTCAATGGGCGTGCTTACTTAAAACATAGTGTCATAAGATATGTTTCGCTCTCACTCTAGTTTACGCTTTCGCATTCACTTCAGTGGGTGCCCACTTCAGACTATCATATATTTAATTTATTTTATATTGAGATCATATAGATATGTTCAATGTTTGACACTGACCTGTTGAGGGGGTAGCGGACGGGTCGACTGTTCCATTGGGTGTCGGGGGATCTTGGATAAGCACATGTCATGGGTTAGCAATGGTATTGGGGGTGGGTAAATGAAGCAACATTGAGACTGATCACTTTGATTTGATTGATGAAAAATAAATCAAGTATATAGAAGACATAGGTCTATATATTGATGACAAGTTCACTTTTTTCGCCAGAGCGTCTCATATTAACGTTGTTACATAAATTGCAATTCGTCAAAGTGATCAGTCTACAAATGTCGATTCGTATATTTTCAAGGAAAAAAAAACAAGTTTAAAATTATGGTTTAAGTTATGGTTTAAGTTAAAATAAAGTCACTGTCAGTGTATGAGGTTGAACCATTAAAAGCAAACATTTCATGGTTAATTGAAACTGCACCTTACAGCATTTTCCTTAGACCAAGGGAAGGTATAGGATAGCAATGTACATGCTTCTTCAACCAAACAAACTGTTAAACTTTAAAAACCAGTATCCCATGACGAAGTCACGAATACGCAATAAAGACGCAACGCGGTAAATAGTTGTCATTAAATAAAAATAAACTTTTGTATTTTGCCAGTTTACCAGCAGTTTGTGTTACGAATAACACATAATTTACTCACAATAAACAAGAACCATTCTGTTAACCAAATAATATTCCGCTCAAGTTAGTTTTTTACAACTAATCTCCAATTTTTTATCACTCCTTTACCACTCCTTGCTTGTGGTTTGAGACCATACACTCACTCATTCAAACGACTTTGCCACTCTCATCTCCACAACCACAACCCCTCTCCTACTCACATCTCGTCCCAACATGCAATACACTTCATGTATAGATTCAACAACCAACATCCCATAACAGACTATTTATCACCATTATTGCTTGAAAAAATATAATAACCCGAAACAAAATTCCTCCAAATTATTTTCTCCGAACCCCCTTTTAATGACCATTGATTCCACTCCTTCCTTAGAACGACCAAATCAATGTCCATCCCTTCCTTCTCCAATCAACCTCCCCCCCCCCATTTCTCAAACCCAGGCCTATCGCATTCACCACCATCATCACCCCTCCCCTGCCCACATCCCAACAACCATTTAACTTCATGATCTGATTCAACCACCATCACCCTAATAACAGAAAACTTATCACCTGGACACTGATTTCGGGCAGTCCCCTCATACTCCTTCTTCACGATGACAAACCAACATTCATTCCACTCAAACTGATCCATCACAACCTTTCTGCCGCCCACATCTCATCCCAAAATCCATTCAACTTTAAATCAACCACCAACATCACAATAACACACATATAATCACTCACCTGGACAATCGTCTCGCTCCGTGCAGAAGCCAAACTCGTATCCCTCACTCAGCTCCAAGTTAGCCGTGTTGAGGGGACACACGGTGGTTCCGAACTGCGTGCCCGTCTCCAGGCATTCGTTGTGCACTTGGCCGTTGAAGTAGAAGGGGAAGATGCATGGACGTTCTTCGTTGTCCGTGGAACGAAGCGCGATTTGGCACGTGCCTGTCAGAGAAGAACCAATGTAATCAGAGTTGGTTCAAGTTGCATTTAGTTTAATGTGATGAAGTTGAAATGAAATGTATTCCACATTTGGATCCCTATGATGAGCAGAAACATATGTGCATATAAGACAAAGGTGAATTAATGGTATGATTTTAAATAGGCTTTTATAAAAGTCGCCATGTCAATAATAAAGCATGTATGAAATTCATTCAACCAACACCGAATTACAATACGAAATTAAATTTAAGAAAATCATAAACAAGGAATGAACACCCATGTGTCAATGCGACTATTTTTCCTCCAAACTGCGCTACAATAATCAATAATAATGAAAGTTGAACATACTAACAAAAAAAAACACACCAAGTCGTTGTTCTCTTAATCATATCTATCCACCAATATTTGAAACTATATAAACTCACGGCATCCGACGAAGAGGTAGAAGTCGCAGTTGTTTTGCGGCGACAGCGGGCGACAGGCGTCGTCCGTGTACGACCAGCAGCGTTGGCCCGAGTTGTAT
>LQRL01062200.1:1365-12245 GCA_001703475.1 Hydroides elegans | reverse complement strand
AATGGGGGGGGGGGGGGTGCGGTTGGGGCCTTTCCGTGTTTCACAAATACTTCCTTGTATATTTCATGTTGAATATCACGTGAGAGTGTCATTTTGTCCACGCGAGGGACGTTTCGGATGATAGTTGCGCCTGCGCGACCGGCGATTTTAGGTTAAGGTGCACCGAACTGTATATAATTCACTTTTTCTTGATATGTATTTGAATTACTCATATAAAATGCATACATGGTGCGATGATTGCTGCATAATATTCGGTCAAAACACGACTTGTTGATTCAAATCCTTGGACTTACATAGTTGCTCTAGTTTATAATTAAATGCTGTTGTTGCTCTTGGTTCATGATCGTCGTCGCGAAGTGTGATTTGTATAGTTAGTGAAACAATAAACATAATTAGAGTCTCGTAAGGTATCAGAATCAATCATGTTACATAGTTGGTTACGAACGAGCATAGAGTATGCTTCAAGATAGCCGTCCAAGATAGTCGAGTTAAACAATTGACGATATCATGGGCTTAAAAATTGGGTGGATTCTCAATCAGAAATAAGTTCTCTGTTCGTGGCACATTCAAAAACTGAGCAAGCTCAATTGCAATAAATCAGCTAATACAAATAAAAGTTAAGAATTATTCGATTTAGCATATACATGTATCTATTCCTTTCTTAATGACCATATATAATAACAATTATAAAAGTATCTTTCCGACACATGAAAAATGCACCTTTGAAAAGCATATACAGTAGATTGAAATGTGTTTTCTCTGTCTGGTTAAAAGTATTATTTGTTTATGCATCCTACCACTTTCCAGATCAAGATGAGCAACTTAGATTATTACAAGCGCTGGGTGCAAGAGAACAGTGCCCTGGTTACTGCTCTCGCTGCAACTACGGGAGCCGCACTATGGTGGTTTTGGAATCGTCGCCCAGCTATCACATTCCCCGTCTCTGTTGATGATCAATCCGTGCAACTCGAGGTGAGGAGGATCTAGGATCACTAAGTATAAAACAAAGATACCCATGTTACTATATTACGATAAACGATATGAAAAAAATATATAACGTCTCAGACATAACATGACATATATGTAAATATATGAATTTTGTAATTTGGGCAAGAAAGGAAAACAGTATTAAGCTAAAGAAGTTGTTATAAGTCTTAAGACTATTTTCTCGATGATTCAAAAAAAGTATATCGATCTGTTTCTCAGTGACAATCAATAGTAAAACTAGTTCCCTTTCTTTTGTAGGGTCACGTGCGCTCATCGCACTTTGCAGCGGATGGGCGTGTGGTCGAGTGGTACTATGAAGATGCACAGACTTGCCATGAAGCCTTCGTTCGCGGCATGAAAGTCTCAAGTATGTATTGATTCAAACTATGCTTTAGTCTAACTTGAGTCTTAAAAGGGAATAGCTTTTAGTTTGCAACTAAAAGTTCAACATTTTTTCCACCACCCTTATAGTTTCGTCCAATCAGCATGGATAGCAATTGTTCTGTGATTCGGTGTCGATGAATCTGTTTCGTGCTTATACTCACAATGTTACATTTACATTCGTGTTTAAGAGAGCAAATATCAAATTATACTTCCATTTTATCCTTAATATAGCGATGTCTAAAACATGCTATGAGATAATATTTATTATTTTTGTTCCAGATGGCGGACGATGTCTGGGAGCGCGTACGGGACCCAATCTTGAATACGAATGGATCACATACAAACAGGTGGGTTTGTCGCACGGTTCATATTAACCTTTCATCGATTTTTACGAAACAACGATACATTGTGAATTGAGTTAGTTGCTTTTAAGTGATATTCTATAATTATTGAGACACCACACTTTTGCAAAGATATCACATGCAATTAGGTAAAGCGATAAAGGCATAGCTTGATACTGGTATACTATAAATCCTGTGTTACTTTTTGAAATAGGTGTTCAGTCGCGCACAGGCATTCGGCTCAGCCTGCATCGCTCGGGGACTCAAACCACAAAACGACACCTTCGTCGGTATTTTTGCAAACAATTGTTATGAGGTAAGCCCTCTAAACTGTTCATTTTTATGTTATCTTATCGTCTTTTGTGCTTTTAAAGTAAAAGAAAACTGTTATTCCTTTTCGTGAAATGTATAAGCACGCATGCTGTCAGTGAGTGCATGGTGTTTCATGAATTTATAATGTCATTCGTTGTTAAACCAAAAGGAACACATTAAAGATATATAAAGGGTAAGCTGGCTTTATAAACAAACACATGGCTTCTAAGTTTAATAGTATGTTCCTAATGATCCAAAAGATTCAAATATAAATTTTGTGTTTCCCTGTTTGTAGTGGGTCATCACTGAACAGGCGGCCAACATGTACAGCATGGTCGTCGTGCCGCTTTACGACACACTCGGCCCCGAGGCCTGCGTCTATATCATTAACCAGAGTGAGTCTATTTGCTTTTATTCTCAAAAGCATATTCAGTGATTGTTAGGTTATTCTGAACCATGTCCCTCCGCAAATCCATTCTCTATTTGTTACCTAGCAACACTTTTTCTAACTCTCTTACCTTTCCCTCTATAGGATTTCTCTTTCACATTCATAACTTGGTCTTTCTTAATACCCAATTACTTTTCCCCAAACTCAAAATATGTTATTCTCGAGATATCAAGCCATAGCATACAGTGGAAGGGTTCCTACAGTGTATAAATAACATGAAAAACATGATTATGTCATGACGTTTTTATCAAGTGAAACTCAATTGATTAAGTTGTGACAGAACTGTCCGAACCCTGTCCGGTTTTACTTCAATGAATCCAAAGCCTTCTGCTTATCTACTCAATATTTCTTTCCACAGCTTCCATGACCGTTGTGGTCTGCGACAAAGTCTCCAAAGCCAGCGGCCTGATCGCCACTGCCGTGAGCACGCCCACACTCAAAATGGTGGTCGTCGTTGAACCGCCCACGCCCGACCTTGAGGCCGCCGCTGCAAAGGCCAAGGTCACGCTCGTGTCCTTCGCCAAAATGGAGGTCAGTGTCACTTGATGTATGATAATAAATATCCAGGGTGATATTGAAGTTGAGATATTTATCTATCCTTTTTTTTGCGCTTGTAAAATTAACAAACTATTAACCCATATTTCAATAAACATTTTAGACCTGATAAAAAATGATACTTAACTATACAAGCTAGCCCACACTAAAAATGGTGGTCGATGTTAAACCACCCACGCCTGACCTTAAGGCCGCTGCTGCAAAGGCCAAGGTCACGCTCGTGTCCTTCGCCAAAATGGAGGTCACTCAGTGCCACGTGACGTTTGGAAAACAGATTCTAGTTCGCTATTCTTCCTTTTTTGCGCTTAAACATTTTACCAAAATATCAACAAATTTAAAAATAATTATACTTGCCAAAAATATATACAAGAAACACAAAATACAAAAAACATGGCGAGTGGCGTATTCGGAATTGACCAAGGTTAACTTTACTTTATGCAAAGTCGTTGCATAGTTGTACATGTAACTTGAAGATGAAGTTAAGCCCATTATACTTGACGGACATGTGTTACTTTATTCAAAACCATTGTTCATCAAATTGAAGCTGGAAAATGTCAAGATGCAATTGTATTTAAGTATTGTACGCAATGCAGTTTTTTAAAACAAAATAAAACCTTGCAATTGTGTAATTGTTTGATATGTCGACATATATGGTTTAACTGAAGAAGATATGTATTTGTGTGTGTATTATAAAAAAAGTATATTGATCGGATATTCCTTTCAATCTGTTAACCACTATTGATAGAAATAACATGAACACACAAATAAAACGATAAGATAATCAAATGATATCTAATCTCACACCGTCATTTTGGTCACGATATATAAAATGATTTTCATATATTAAATAAGTACACTGCATATAAAAACAACAATTTTAGCGCTCTGAGCCTGTCGTAACGTAACGAACAAGGAAATATTTTTTCACTAAATGCCGTTATATATAATAGCCCACAGAGACACACAGTGATAGTCATAATGTCTGCATTAAAATAAATACCACTTAATGATAAATGGCTATTTTTATGCCAGTAATTTGCCTGCACTAAGGTCAGATAGTCTATATATACTGTCCAAAAAAAGTCAAGCCCCCCCTCAAGCCTATGCCTTAGCGTATGCAGAAAAGCACACTTTTAACAGTTATGATTAGCATTAAACAAATAACAGTTTTTCCATTTTTTCTTGGGTTACTCGATACATCAATATGTTAGGTCTACTCATGAAACCATTTTGTTACAAATGAATGAGTTCAAACCGGCTATTTTGAGCAAATGTTAGATTCCCCGTTTGCCATTAACCTCAGGATGGCAGATAAGGTACCTCCGATTTATCGTAAACTCACCCACTTAAACCAATCCAATCGCAACAAATTTAGCCATGGATGCATTTAACACCTTGGTAGACAATATTTTGAACCAAAATTTATAAAGCGATTGGTTTACTAATCCAAACAATACGTTTTTAAACCATGCACTACTGCATAGACTTATGGTAAAAACTAGAGGGGGGCTTGACTTTTTTGGACAGTGTAAATAGCCACTCATAGTAAACATGTACAACGTTTCATTGAAAGGTGTTCATTCGTCCCTTTTGTGTGGCATAAGATTTGATATAAGGGTTAGAAACGCTGAATGTATAATTAATTGCTTAAAAAGGCATCTTTATTACAACTTATGGCATTAGCGCCAAAAAACAAAAAGTCATTTTAGGATGTTCCTGTTTTCTAAATCGTGATATGTCTGATTCTTAGAAAAAAAATAGAGGCCATGTGCCATGGATTTTGCATGGTTACAACTCATCTAGTTTATATACATTCAATTTAATATATAGAACGTCTATATTTACTTTATGTGAAATGGTTTTGGAAATATTTAACGAAACATTCCTGGTTTTATATTGAAAAAAATATTTAATGCTACGATGCCCTTAATTTTTTAAAGAACCATTTTCTCCGTCATTGAAAATAAATTCAATTTCGCTTAAAATTAAGAACATGAAAACACAATCTCAAAAAATTACTGGTTCTTGCTAATCATGATCAAAACCATTTTTTTGGTTAGACAATAAATGACATCCCTTCATATTAGGGTTACCGGTAGACATTCTAAGTTATTTTGAATACACAAATATATACATCGTTTTGTCTTATTATTATCTCTCCAGTGCAGTCAGCCATGTTAATACTCGCAAAATGTTGTTTTGCACTTCTGCGAAGACATCTACTTAGTTCAAAATGGTCCTTTCTATGTAACCGGAGAATAACACGTCGTAATTAGCAACTAAAAAGCAGACAAGAGTCCTTGAAAAAAAGTCTGGCCTACTCCTAGTTTCTGACATAGGCAAAACTCGGCGACTGGCTGTTAGTTCTTAGAGTTTTCAAGGTTCTGTTATTTAAATGTTTATGATGTTGGCATAAAAAAAAACCATGTTTTTAAAGGTGATAAACTAGGGAAGTAACAACCAAACTTTTGGTACAAATAATTATACTTTCAAAGAATAGTTATCAATAGGTCTACATGTTTTTGTAAGACGGAATTTAACCCTTATAACAAAACCTAAAGCAGAATCGAAGGTTTGTCTTAGAATACAAAATTAAGATGATAAATTCGATAACTTCAGTGCTTTATATGCCTCCTATAAATCTATTTGAAACATATGAATTGAATTTGATAGCCTATTTGTTCGGACATACATTTTTACGGCAACGCGACAGTAAAGTGCTCTTCAACATGTAATTATCTTTCAATGAGTACTTTAAAATTTAAATTGTGTATCAAATTATACAATTATCGTCGGACTATATATTCTGTTTTTAGCTCTTAACTGTATAGCAGTGATTTTAGTTGGGCAAGGTTCAAGTATTGTTATAAATCAAACAGATATATTTCATTGACCAATGGAATAAAAGACTGATCTCAAATATCTCAGATATCTCAGATTTGATTTATATCGCTCTATATTTAATTGCCATATGAACAATATAATTTAATGATTTTTGTCCTACATTAGATAGAATATGATATATTGTATAATGTAATCATTTTTTGTTTCTTTTTCAGGAGGAAGGAAACAAAAATCTGCGCGACCTGGTGCCTCCCAAGCCCGATGATCTTTGTACCATTTGCTACACCAGCGGAACCACAGGTAGCTTCCTCGCCCCTTTACACTATTTGAACACAGGTTTATTTAAGGCATGCCATCCTGTTACCCTATCCCTCTAAACTCTCGTTCCGGTTTTTAAAATTATGACAGTTGGAGGCGCCGTGTAAAAAGATTGGGGCATGCATGTAAGTCAATGTGACTGGATACATGAAGCCATAGGTTACTAACAAATTCAGAAATGCTGGAAGGCTAACTAGGGATCTAAAAAAAAACATTATTTGATAACACCAACCAGTAACTCGACAAAAAAAAACGTTCTATAAATTTATTTAAATATTTTAAATACGAAATACATACGCATTCATAAATAAAACAAAACGAAATTATAGTTAAAAATTACATTTTCGACCATGCCTTCCTATCGCTTACATGTAGCAATGTAGCAAAAAATATTTTTTGCATGAATATAATATTTGTTGATGATAGCTTTTTTCTGTCGCTAGGCAACCCCAAGGGAGTAATGCTGTCACACAAGAACCTCATTTCCAACACTGCGTCTGTGCTCGTCCAAGTTCCCGTAAGTACTTGTATATCTTTTTATTACAATCCTGTATAAAGAACATATAAGAAAAAAACCTAGCGTGTGATAATTCCTAACGTCTTCACTATAGCCTCGTTTTCGACTTATCGCCCACTTTACGTCAAATTGCGTCAACTTTACGCTTTGAGCAGTTAGTTAAAAAAAAAGCAATTTTGAGCTCCTTTTATAAAAGAATGGCACCATTTGGATGTAAGCAGTTATGTTTGAGCATCAGCAACGCCAACCTCTATTTGAAATTTTAAAGATCGATAAATCGATTGTTATAATTATGTTGATAAGTAATGCAAGTTGCATGAGCACACCGTGGCCCAATGGTGTAGGCGTTAGCCTGCGGTGCCAGAGGTCCCGCGTTCGAGCCTCGTCTTGGCTTTATTTTTTTCCTTTACAATTTTTGTATGAAATACCCAATAAATAATAATTTATTTATAACACACATTAATAATTGCTATTGCTTGTGAATAAAATTGACTGATTATCAAGTTAGAACAATGTCTACTGTTCCGCCTTGACAACTTGACAACCACACAAAAATGTCGCAAAAACACTTATTTATTCATCAAAAGTAAAGACTTTGTTTAAAAAATGTTGTAGTTATTATCAAAATATATCATTAGTTGTAATTCAAAGGCTGTATGTTGACAGAAACATTTTTGTCATAACACCTGTACTTGGTTTCGAACCTGGGCACCCGTTGCATCTCTAAAATTCGAGGAAATTAGCCAACTACATGTGTTGCAAATCGAGCTCAAAAATCACATTTCTATTATGATATTAGTAAAATTATGAATAAATAATACACAATATAGATTAATCTTGTCATGTTTCAAATTTAAGATGTTTTTGTCCAAAAATAAATGAGTAATTAATGATCAAAAATGTAAACAAACGTTGTTAAGTGCGAATAACGCAAAAAAAAAAAAACCATGCTTGTCCAACGCTCTAACCGACTTTATTACATACCTGTATAAAGAACATATAAGAAAAAACCTAGAGTTATATATTTCCTTACGTCTTCACTATAGCCTCGTTTTCGACTTATCGCCCACTTTACGTTAAATTGCGTCAATTCAACTTTTTTATGTAACACGTAATGCAAAGCGATTTTCATTTTATTTTTTTAAAGAAACAATGGCACCGAACCAATCCGAGCACTTATATTTTATGATCTGCGTCAATATTCCATATTTGGAGCATGATAGATCCATAGTTATCACTTTATTGATTAGTTACGCGATTTTCAACAGCCCCTGTGGTGCAATGGATATGGTGCTCGCCTTCGGAGCATGGGGTTCCGCGTTCGAGTCTCGCTCGGAGCACCAATTTTACTTTTCGTCAAACATTTTTTAATGAAATATCGAATAAACAATTGTTTAATCTTTACTTACATTGATATTTGCTATTGATTTTTGATAAGAATTTCTAAATATTACGTTTTTAAACAATGTTAACCTTGGTGTCTTAGATTTGTCAACCACGTAAATGTACTGCAAAACACATTTTGATATTCGAAAGAAACACTTTGGTGGATAAATCTTGTAGTTAATATCAAAATATATGGTTTATAATAACTCATATTTACTAAATATCAAGTTTAAAACAATGTATGAAGACAGACAAAAACACCTTTCGTTATGCCTTTACTTGGGTTCGAACCGGGGACCCACGGATCATAGCAAATCAGCCAACTAAATGCGTTTCAAATCGAGCCCAATTAGGACATATCTAATGTTAAATACGTGAAATTATGAATAAATCGTACCAAATATAGTTTAATCTTGTAATGTTTCAAATTTCAAATGTTTTTGGCCAAAAATAAAAGAGTTATTAATGATCAAAAAGTGTAAACAAACGTTGTTAAGTGCGAATGTCGCAAAAAACATGCTTGTCTAACGCTCTAACCGACTGAGCTAAAGAGGCTAGCTGCTTTTGATTCGCAAAATTAATGTATTTAAATCGATTTTTCTTTATGGAAGGTATGTAATAAAGCGAACACGCCACTCGATTATATATTGAAGGGAATTATAACACTCTGTCAGCCAAATCTAAACTCACCCTTCGGGTTCGGTCAGATTTGGCTGACAGAGTGTTATAATTCCCTTCAATATATAATCTCGTGACGTATTCACATTGAGCTACCGTGGCCAGCTGCTTATGAATAGCGAAATTAATGTATTTAAATAGATTATTCTTTATGGAAGGTATGTAATAAAACGAACACGCCACTCGATTATATATTAAAGGGAATTATAACACTCTGTCAGCCAAATCTGAACTCACCCTTCGGGTTCGGTCAGATTTGGCTGACAGAGTGTTATAATTCCCTTCAATATATAATCTCGTGACGTATTCCCATTGTCTTTTATACTGTTAAACTATACGAACTGTTTCCTGAAGTGTAATTTAAATATTTTTATCGAGCAACATGATTGGCGGTAATTATTTTGGATTAAGTTTGAATATATATACTAATGAATTCATTGCACAATTAAGATCATATGAATTACTATTGCGTTAAATGTTAAGTAATCCACGGCTGTTTATTCTCATTCGAAATTGACCCTTTTAGTTTTTTTTACTGTCGCCAATGCCCCTCATTTCAGCAACCCCATTTTTTATTGACATACGGATTAACCATGCATGTTTTATGCTATTTATGCATAAAAATCGACAAAAATCTCGATTTTAAGTAATCTTTACACTGTCTTTTAAAATAGTTGCCCCATGTGAATATTTCTCAAATTGACATATGTTACAGTTTAAAATAAGCAGATTCTAATGGTGTAAGTCTTATATCCCCTCCATTGCAATTAATGCCCAAACCGAGCACGCAAACATGACGCACCTTGTACAAATTATACCATCATTTACTGAAATTTATAAAGAATATATAACAATAATTCAAAAGCTTGCTCCCATGCAATGGTAAATGATCCCGTAACAAAAAGATAAGTTTTACGTTGTTATTAGAATCATACATTGTGTTTTATTTAAAAGATCAATTAAAAGAAAGGGATAATAGCTGATCCAGTTCTTAGGAGGATTATGCTTTGATGTTTGTATCATTCATACACATTCGTAACCACAAAGATAGATATGCATCGTGTGCATAATCTGCTTAATTCGCTTTTTGAAATTATTTCGACTTGACCACTTATGTGAATTGCAGTTTATAAATCTCATCTACTATTTTTTAAGCAAATATGATTTAAAAACCTATATATCAATCAAGTAATGGCCAACCTAACAAAATATCGTTTAGAAATACAAATAACAAAAATAAAATGAATTATTTAAAAGATATATACAATGAAGATTAATTTGTATTCGAATAGCAACAAAATCTTAATGCATTTTATACATTGAACACATTCTAAGATAATCCAATGCATATTTATGCCAGAAAATGATGAACACATCATATTTATTAATAATTTTAGGAATGCTGATGGTGAATTCTGAATTATACAATGCAGTGGGAACCTGATAAAATCACAAATATTGTGAATGTTACACTGCTTTTCATATCAAATTAAAATAGAAACAACGCTGAATCCTAGCATATAAAAATTATATATAAATATCGCAGTTTACTCTAATAAAACTAAGATTGAAAATGCCTAAAATCTGTATTTTTTAATTCTGGTAAATACAAATTTGCTGCCATTTTTAAGCCTATTGTTCTTATCTTAATCGAAATGTAGGGAGTTAGTGAAATACACAGCCGGTTTGAGTATATATTGAAAATATATTTGCAAAAAGAAATTTTGAAATTCACATGGGGCAACCTATTCAAATAATCGTGTAAAGTTTATCAATTAAAGGCAAAAATCACGATTTTGCAGCACAAGTCTGCAGATTACAAGCTTATGCAAATAAAAAAATGGGGTTACGCGATGTGCCCCTCAGCAAGGGATTAACCACGGGGGTGAAACTATACAACAGCGGTTTTGGTTGGTTTCTGTGCTTTTTGATGAAAATTACACCGGTCTGGTTCGGAGACACCGGTCTGGTTCTGTGCTTTTAAGATTTTGTTTTACATTTTCATTCAAAAAACAATATTTAACCATTTTTAAAGAACTTTTCACGAGTGCAATTTATTATTTTGATATGGTTAACCATCCACATTGATCTCCTGTATAATAATATATTC